>JAOQMR010000009.1:23338789-23352264 GCA_027563865.1 Erythroxylum pelleterianum
AATCGAATTAATGAAGTCCATGATATATGACATAGCATGAAGGAAATTATGATGTGATCATACTACTGAGATTCCTAACATGTGCAATTATGCCAGTATCTAATTTCTCCCTATTCATAGGATTAATGAGACTGGACATCATTAATCCGGACAGACTAGCACATGTCATATTCCTTGATTGGATCAAGCAGTGGATCTCAGAAACTGTAAATATTGAGATATTTAGATTTGACATGTGGATGCTTACTTGTTTTCCGCACCTGGTACATATGATGTACCTCCCGGGATTTTCCTACATCGGGAAGGTCCCGGAACAAAAATTTTTGTTTTCCGCTGCTGGTACATGTGATGTACCTCCCGGGATTTTCCTACATAAGTATGATGGAACGGTGACCTTAGCGAGGCCTTTAGCCCTTTCCGAGGTATTCGACAGGGGGACCCATTATCGCCCTATCTCTTCGTTCTTTGCATGGAAAGATTAGGGCAGTCAATTACGCAAGCTGTGACGCAAGGCCACTGGCAGCCTATCAGATTAAGTAGAAATGGGCCTACCCTTTCCCATTTGTTCTTTGCAGACAACCTCATCCTTTTTTTGAAGCTTCTCGGTCACAAATAGACGTGATTCGGGATACCCTAAATTCTTTCTGTATTGTATCCGGACAACAAGTTAGTCAGGAGAAATCTCGGTGTTATTTTTCAAAAAATATTCTGACGTCGACGTCCCACTGCTTAAGTCAAGCTCTGGGGGTTCTCATAAACTAATGACCTTGGTCGGTACCTCGGAGTTCCTCTCTTACATGAGCGTGTTACCAAGCGTACTTATCAATACATTCTAGACAAGGTTCACCATTAGCTAACGGGCTGGCCTGCCGGACGACTCACTTTAGCCCAATCCGTCCTAGAGGCGCTTCCTAACTATACTATGCAGATGGTCCAGTTGCCCCGATGTCTCTGCGATGATCCGGAGAAGATTATGCATCAATTTGTGTGGGGTTCGTTTAATGGCACCAAAAGGATTCCCCTTGTCAAATGGGAGGAAGTCTGCAAACCGAAAGAGTTGGGGGGGGGGGGTCTCGGCATTCGTAGAATCTGAGATACCAACGATGCCTTCTTGGCTAAATTAGGTTGGAATCTTATCAACCAGCCTAACGCTTTATGGGTGAAAGTTCTCTGCGCAAAATACAGCTTTGATACCACTACCCTCTCCACCATCATTAACACCAAGGGTGGCTCCATGATCTGGAAGAGTATATAGCCCACTTGGCATCTCGTCCAACAGGGCTTGACATGGAAGCTTGGGGATGGCACCAGAACCCGATTCTGGTTGGATCCTTGGGTTCAAGGTGTGGGCCCGATTATTCATCACGTTACCCGCCCCATTTTCACTCTGACTAGCGATCTCACTGTCCAACACTTTGTCGACATCAACGGATGTCGAAAATGGGATGACTTCTTTGATAACCTACGGTTGCCGATCTGCCGATCAATCGCTGGAATTTTCCCCCAAAACCCTACTTAGGGCAGGACACGATTTGTTGGGACTTGTCCGACACCGGACAATTCACTGTTGCTTCCATGTACTCCTCGATCTTGGAGCACACAGACGCCGCAGATACTAGCTTTTGGAAGGCAATCTGGCACTGGCGGGGCCCTTAACGCGTTTGATCCTTCCTATGGCTCCTCGCTCATGACGACATCCTCACCAACCACCATCGGGCCCATCCACACCTCACTAAGGATGGAACTTGTCACCACTATGGGCTTGAAGAATACTCGCACACCGCCTTCCCTCCACACTTAGTTACTAGCGAGTTTTTCACTATGCCAGCCAGCCAGTGGCTCCATACCAACCTCCAACAGCACCACCGAATGTTTGGGCACGAGTGGTTAACTTTATTTGGTGTTACATGCGGGCTCTTATGGGATTGGTGCGATAAGTCCATTTTTGATTATCGTTTTCTGTGGCCCTACTCACCCCTATCTGTTGTGTTGTCTTATGCAGATCAGATTTCCAAGTTTATCGCCTGGGAAAGCTGCACTGATGCGGTACACCGGCTACGTCATGAACAACTTATCGGCTGGCATACCCCCTCTCTTGGGTGGGTCAAGTTAAACACGAATGGCGCTTGCAAACGCTCATCTTCCTCAGCCACCACCGGGGGCCTTATTAGGGACAGTGTAGGCAACTGACTTGGAGGTTTCATCTAGAATCTAGGTTGGTGTTCTCCAATGTCAGCAGAACTCTGGGGTTTCCGACGGATTGAGCTTGAAGTGGACTCGGAAGTGGCACTCAACCTCCTCTCCTCCTCAACCAGACGGGCTACGACACCCAATTTTATCATTCAAGGAATCCATGAACTGTTCACGCGGAACTGGATTATGATACCTCGACATATATATCGCAAGCGTAACAGATGTGCAGACTGACTAGCGTCTTATGCTGAGAATTTTGCCTTAGGAACTACTTATTTAGCTGATACATCCATTGGGTGCTATATACTCCTCTTAGAGAATTTGTTTCCTAGACTTTGTAATGTAATATGATTTTCTTCCCTCTTATTAAAAAAAAAAGACTTAGCGGCCTTTTCCTACTTCATATAAGGGCGGACATCAAATTACATCAACACCAATTATTATGAATATTATTATTAGCAAACCAGAGTCTTTTTTCTTTTTTCAGAAAATTTTCCAACCGATCCAATTCTTCTCCTCCACCTTCCACTGTGTCTGAGCTCCCCCCGTCCTTGCGGTGGTGGTGGTGTGGCGAAAACACACACACTTACACAGAGAGAGAGAGAGAGAGCTAGAGAATTTTTGTCGATAAAGATCATAGCTTTCTTGTGTTTTCTTTCTCAAACAGAAGACGGCAACGCATTAACGTTGGGGGCTTTCTTTCAACTCGAGGAATCCTCCACTGTGACGGGGGTTTTCATTTGAATTTCTTCAACATAGCCAAGCTGGCTATGGACTTGGAACCCTTTGATAGCAGTGGTGAGTTTTACTCTCTCATATCACCTTCTTTTTTTTTTCACAAGTCACATAAGAGTTGAAATTAAATTTTTGGGGTTTCGGTTTGCAGTTCTCGGAAAATATTGGTTATCCTCCGTTAGCTAGGGTTTAAAAGCCTGGTAGCATAGAAGTTCCAAAGTTATGTTTGGCTTTTACCTTTAGTAACAATCATTGGACAGATAATCATTAATCCATGCACTTGAGGTTTTCTTTATTTATTAAGGTTTAGATTTTTAGTGAATGAGAGTGAAGTCTGTAACTTTATCCTTGAAGCTTTCTGGGCAAGCTTTTAGTTCGTAAATGGCTTAGAATTACCTTCAACTGTGCTTGTTCATTTGTGAGAGCTGTTACAAAATGTTGCCTGTTGGTTATGGATGCTGGCTTTTCTTGTCCCTAAAGAACGTAGACTTCTGGAATTCTTGACCTCTTTCAGTTCTTCAGTTACTTTCTTTACAATAGGAATTACGTGAGAACAATTTCTCCGTGTATTTATTATTCCTTTCTAGTTTCTATCCCTATTAAGTGTTTTCACCGTTTTACTTCCTTGCTAGCGCAATTCTATCTACATTTTATCGCCCAGGATATTATCAGTTATCTAAAGTTGGTGTGAGGTTTCAGGTCTTTCTTTGCATGAATCATGGCTCCGAAGTTTGGGTTTGGTAACTTTTTCAAGGTCTTTCTAGTTATTAGTGGTAAGATTGATATTGTAGGCCTCTTGAAAGATTTATCTGTTATCACTATATGGTCAACCCTCAGAATATGATCTCAATCTCCATGTATAAGAGGTTTTGCCTTCGCCTGCTTTCATGCATAGGACATTTCAACAGCCCTTTCTACTCGTCCACAAGGAACTGCCCATTATATATGTAATGTCATAGTTTCTCATATAACAGACTTCAACGATCTTCTTTATCACTCTGATCTAGGAACTGATGATGACCTTCCCCCATCCCATCAAAATAGAGTCAGAGGTAGTCATGTTGCAGGGAATGGAAGACAAATGCCCAGTTCTGTCCCGTACCCTAGAATGTATGGTGAAAACGACATGGAGACCCAAATCCACCAACTTGAGCAAGAAGCTTACAGTTCAGTTCTAAGAGCCTTTAAAGCTCAAGCTGATGCCATTACTTGGGTACTGCTTTGTCTTATTTCTCTTATGAATCTAATGATCTCCAGTTCTCCTGACCAATTTCAAATGACATCTACATGAAATGTTTTTTCTTCAGGAGAAGGAAAGTTTGATAACAGAACTAAGAAAGGAGTTAAGGTTATCAAATGAGGAACACAGGGAGCTTCTTGGTCGGGTTAATTCTGACGATGTAATACGTAAAATAAGGTTTGACAACAAGCTAAACAAGATTTATTTTCTGAAGAAGTGTTCCGCCTGCTTTTATGATATTAACAAGCGTTGGCTATGTTGGTCTTTTATACTGTAATGGGGTGTGGCAATAGGAAGTGGAGACAGGCAAGTGGGCTTCAATCTGGCATGCTTAATTCTGGTCAATCTGTTCATGATCCAGCACCTAGTCCTACCGTATCTGCTTCTCGAAAGAAACAGAAGATAAGCTCGTCAACTCCTTCTCAGTCCTTTGGCGGTCCATCTCCATCATTCCACCCTCAAGCGGTTTCTGCATCACACCAGCCACCTTTATCAGCTGCTACTGTTAAACGTGGACTTATTACAGGATCTAAGGCCAAGAAGCAAAAACCTGTGAGTTGAAGAAAACATGATATTATACTGGAGCCTTGAACTGAAAAGCTACTTGTAAGCTACTTCCTTAATTCACTTTCCCTTCTTTGACATGTTTCCCAGGGCTTACCAGGGGCTTCATCTATGAAGTCTATTCCTTACCCATTATCAGGTCCTTCTGGAAGGGGTCAAGTTGCTAATAGGTTATGTTCAGGCCCCGGTTTTGAAGCAGCTGCATCCGATACATTGATTGGAAAGAGAGTCAGGACCAGGTGGCCTGATGACAATAACTTCTACGAAGCTTTTATAACTGACTATAATCCAGTTGAGGTATTATCAAACTTGTTTATGACTACATTTATACTAAAGCAGTCACATAGCTGACATGTTAGCTGTTATCAGGGACAGCATGCTCTAGTGTATGATATGGGAACACCTAATGAGACTTGGGAATGGGTTAATCTCTCTGAGGTATATTTCTTGCTTTTCTTTCCATGCTTAAGGGATTGTTCTAGTCTTGGATGTGCTTTTATGGTGCAACTTTGTCCTTGTAAAACTGAATACCTACATGCTTTCACAGATCATGTTCGCAGAGAAAATAGCAATTAAAAAACTTAAGTTATCGAGGAATTTTTATGAAGTTGTGATGTGCAGTCACTTGTTAGAGCATCTTGAAAACATTGTTTAAACAAACTTAATTACAATTTTAAATTCCAAAATATACTCTGTTGTTTCTTTGTCTAAGGCTTGTTTGGATGGACCACTGTTGAGAATGATTTTTTGCACAGTAGCAAAACTAGCTATGGAATCGCAAAATCTAGGGCGCTTAAATGATTTTTTGCACAGTAGCAAAACTAGCTATGGAATCGCAAAATCTAGGGCACTTAGCATTTGGCATGATGAAGTAGCTTTATGAGCTATTACGGAATCGTTGCTTCCTTTATAAAATTAAATTGCTAGACGACTACCGTTTTTGTTCCGGTCCGTACTATATCTTGTCTAAGTATCAAGATGTCAGTTATCCAATAGCAAACTTGTTTAAGTTGAGGGGTTTTTTATTAGAATGGATGGAAAGAAATATAGTGTCTTATGGACTCTTTTCAATGCTTTTGACATAAAGGTAACATGTTTCTTAATGGTTGCAACTGCCAGCGTGAATGTGTAGCAAATAACTGTTCCTCAAATGGATATGGAATACTGTCCTCAGTAAAGAGTTAATATGTTCGCTTGATGTCTTTGTATTGCAGATTTCCCCTGAGGATATACAATGGGAAGGTGAGGAACCTATAAGCTCACATCGAGGGGGCTATGGTGGATCTGGCCACAAGATTAACAGATCTAGAGGTCAGGAAATTGTTCGAGGTGTAGGGAGAGGTAGAGGTATCCCAAAGGGTCAATCAAGAAAAGATTTGTTCCCAACACAGAATGGGATTGGAAGGAAGATGCCAGATGATATACAGATCCTCCACACAGATACACTAATCAAGGAGGTAAGGAAAGGAGCTTGATTAAAAAGAAGAATCATTTGGATCAGATCCAAATGTGTTACTGATTGGTACATATGTTCAGGTTGAAAGAGTGTTTGGTGCTAGTCATCCTGATCTGCTTGAGGTTGATAAGGCAAAGAAGATGCTGAAGGTTAGATGAAGAAGATGCCTTCTTTTTGCCCAATCTGATTTATTATGATCTTTTAATTTTATCATCTTCTCTTAACAATTGAAATAATTCTCTATGTAGGAACATGAACAAGCACTTATTGATGCAATTGCAAAGATTGCCGATATTTCTGATGGTGAAAGCGGTACTTTCTCTGTGTTTATATATTATGAAAATTATCTGCAACAATAAAATTGGCTAGTACTTCCCCAGCTAAATCATAATAACGTTGGACCTTCTACGTCGGATGACTAAATACTTCCCAGTTCTGAAAGAAATGAAAGTGATTTTGAATTCATAAAAATCTGATATGATTACTTTCGTTTGTCTGAAGCTAATATAGCGATATATGTCGTGTCTTTTAAGTTTGGAACTAATCTAGACAGTCTTAATGATTCTGTGAGAATAAGTCTCTGGTTTTGGTCTTGAGCCTATACGTTACTGATTGAGTAGCATGTTAATTGACATATGTTTCTCCCACTCTTTATACAAATATTTAAATGACAATGTACTATAATAATCCATCATTTAGCTAGGATTTGCGATTTAATATTCAATCCATGAATCATCAGGCTTTTTTGACGGTCAGTGTTGGATTTTCGGTTCAAAACAGATGAGGCTGCCCACCACTATGGACTGGCAGTGGATAGAGACTGATGGAATTGATTAAGCATACGGATGCATTTTGCTTTGCTATAATAGTGGGTATGAAGAAGAAGAAGAGGAGGAGAAGGATAGGAATAGATATCTGCAATACTTGAGAAAAACCTCATGTCCATCCTTTGTTCGTCTGTTCGTTTGTCTCTTACCTATTAATTGATATCACTGAGATTGATATCTTCTCTTTTTGTATGGGTTGTTGAGGGCAGGTGTTGTAAGAATGAAGTTGTAGAAGGCAGGCGGTTCATTACTAGGGTAAGACTTGAAAGTTCTATACAATGTAACATTATTTGATAGCTAATATTCTGGGGTTAGTGTAATTGGTAAGCAAAAAATTTGTTATAGATTAGCCATAGATGTTTTGTATTGCAAATTCTGTGTCTGGCACACATAAATTGAGACTATTAATAAGAACAGGAACAGAGATACTTGAATGATGTTTGATGAGTTCCTGTTTATATATATATATACACACATATATACTCTACTAGTTTCTGGCTGTGAACTTCCTATCAAATTTTAGTGACCATCAAGAAATAAGATGGTACAAAATGCAAGGATCAACTACTTTTGTTCGAAAAGACTCTGCCTTTAATAATAAATAGTCAGGTTTGAGCAGAATAATACAGACGCCAAGCCAACTCAAAGGCATAAGTCATAACACTAACAGGCGCATTTATGAACTAAAGAGTACGTTAACCCCAGCCCCCAGAACCACAAGAGAAGACACGTCATTTTGCCTCAATTGTAAAAAGAATCAAATAGATGTTAATACAATAATGTTTGCTCAACTTACAAAGAATTCAGACACTAGAACTACATTGTAATAACAACATACAGCAGAAGCAGTCGTACCCTCATCTATTGGACCGCTTTCTCGGCTTCTTTCCTCCATCCGCAGGCTCCTTTCCGCCACTACTCTCTCTTCCACGCTTTGCTGAGACCACCCTGCCGCTGCTGCCCTTCTTTAGTGGCCTCCCAGTATTTCTCCTCACTGAGCTACTACTTTCCTCCTGCGCTTGCTGCTTATCACTGTTTTTTCTCAACCCACATTCCTTTCCTTTCAGTCCCTTTTTGTGCGCTTCATCAACGACAACACCACCTCCGGCTCTATTCTTCTTTTTCATATTCCTCTTCTTTAAAGTCTCCACGGGAGAATTTTTCTTTATCCTTTTCAAGAAATCAGCTGCACTTCGTTTCTTATCCAAACTTGATGTCTCCGTTTTCTTCCTAGAAGCTTCAGGTTTATCAGCTGTACCGACTTTGGTAGCAGGGGTTGTATGCGGCCCCTTGGGTGGAGTAGCAGGAGGTCTAGTGAAGGTCTTTTTGCTTCTCCTAGAGCTTCTGGCACCAGTTACAGGTTTGTCTTTTGGCTTCGCTTTGAGAGAGGTGTGTTCAAGGACAGGAGGCCTTAGGTCAGAGGAAGGTTTTTCATCCATGAGTTGTTGGTTTTGGGTTGAGCTAGAATCGGAAGGCTTCGCTGACACCGAACTTCGTTTGCGAGAGAAAAGGATAGGAACTGAAGATTTCTTTTTAGGTTTAGGTAGCAAGGAATCTGAAGCTTCCAGTTCAGATGTTGATGTTGGGTGGAGAGTGGTGTGGTTTCTGAGTTGGTCTGAAACAAGAGATCGGAGATGGTGAGCAGCAAGTGATTGAAGGGAGGTATTGGGGAAGAAAAGAATGACATTGTTGAAGAGAAGTAGGAGGTCTCTGTAGAAGCCGAGATTGGAAGAGTAGGAACCTTGATCCACTCTTGTTTGTATGGTTTCCAAATCTATGTGCTGCCTGATCATGTCTTGGTACAATTTGACTTCCTGTACCAGTAACAACGAATATACGATTTAATATTAAAAAAAGAAAGTACCCACTTCTTTGGATGACGATGGATTCCTGCATTCCACGTGTTTCTTTTTTTTTTAAATAAAAGAGTGAATTTTTTATTTATAAATTATACCTGGGAATGGGTTAGAGAGAGGGCCTGAAAGAAGGAAGCGTGGGAGTGGGATCGGATCATGTCCAATACAACAGTCAACGGCTCTGATTTCTTGTTAATTGTCCTTGTCCTCTGTTGACCCGATAAGCTAGCCCAGCTCTCCTGAGTCACCGAGTCGCCGCCGCAGCCACCACCACCACCACCTGAATCTTCTCCTGCTTCTTCTTTTAACTTCATGCCTACCTTTTCCTCCTCCTCTTCCTCACCAGTAGAGTTCGACTCGTTCACCGACCCATTCTCTTCCTCTCTCTTCTTCTGATTTTCTGATCTCTTCTCTATTAGATCTGCCGCTGATGATTCCTTCTTTTCATCCTCCTTCAAGTTCTCTTCCCGTTCTTCCTCCAACCTTTTCACTTTTAATTGCAGCGAACTGTTTGTTCGGTCGGTCCACCATTAAAGAAAAAAAAAGGCAAAAGATCTTGTTGGTATACGACCAATAATCATAAGTGCAAAATACATAACAACAATCAAGTAAACGACGATGCTCGTAGATCTACGATAATTAATGAAGTGGAATTAAAGAAAATATGGGTTTTATTAAAAAAAATTTTTAAAAAAAAGGAGGAAGAAGAAGAATTTAAGAGAGCTTGTTTACAGGATGGAGACATCATAACGATGAACCTCTTGTTTAAGCTCAGCAACACGGAGCTTTCTAAGCTCTTCAAGCCATGGGATATCACCGCAGAAGGTGTTCTGCTGCTGGTTGTCAGAGTCTTTATTATTAGTATTGTTACATAACAGTAACAAGGGTGCTGGTTGTTCCTTTGCTGCAACAACTACTTGTTTGTCTTCTACTTGGGGCCGAGGAGAAGATAAGGCTGTTATGGCGGTGAATCTCTGATGGAGGTCATGATACTTAAGTTCGCAGTTCTGGGCGGTGGTAAGGACGAGAGGAAGAGAGGTTTTGGTTCGAATTTCCGAGGCCACCAAATCCCAGTTCTTCAAGCCGTGACGCTTCACGGCTGACGCTAGGAGAAGCTCTTCCCAGGTGCCCCATGTTTGGTTCTGGGTACGTGCTTGGTTGTGGTCCTTGTCGTGCTCGTGTTCCTGGTTTGCCATTGGATTTTGGTTTCTGGTTTCGGGGGTCTCACTACTATTATATTATATATCCATGTAGCCTATCATTTCAGTCTGTCAATTTTTCGAAAATTAGTATGTCACATTTATTTATCAAAATGGCTAATAGTAGGAGTAGTCTGGTTATGTGAATATATGCATATGAACGAAACCACCGTGTTATCTGCAACCATACAGTAAACCCTGATGGGTGTACTGGGCCTAAGTTAATTCAGGTCACCAAATTAGCTGGTCCAGGTTGGTTTAGGAATACTAACTGGTCAGGTACGTAATTTCTGTGGCCGTTTCTGTGGTTTAGAGTATGAGAGATTGGAACACAGTCATAAACTTTGCTGCCATAGGAACCATAAACTTGTTGCAGTAAGAGCCAAAGCCATTGTGTAAGAACATAAGAGTGAGTAAGGAGACTCAGAAATACGAGTGAACCTATCAATAGTGACTATGTTCATCTTTCATCTACTCTTTTAGTTGTTGATTTACCTTCTAGTGTTAAACATACCGAATCTAATAGGATAGCGAATCTTGTAGAAATTACCCATGTTTTTATAAAAAATCGTATTTTTAAGTTTTCTTTTCCTTTACTTAGTCCGTATAGTATACTCTCTCAAGATCGTTCTTGAACTCGTAATATTTGTACTATTATCTCTACAAAAGACCAAAAATAAAGGAACTCATCCAGAATTCTCGTCTTGAACAGTGTAGTTTACAAGCTACTTCTGTAGAGCAGTATGTAAAGTTGGAGATTCCAAAAGAGCTCATATCTCTTTGGAGAGAGAGCAGAACTATAATGCAATTCAACTTATTCTCAACCTTTATGGAAGAAAGGTAATACCTGCTACAGTCAGGATATCTCTTATTACACAATGATCAAAATGCTTTAATTGGTACCTTGCTTATAACTCTCAAACATGGAAGTGTCATTGTCACAATAACACCTAATTTTAACATCAGGCTAGATGATTCGACATCTGAAAGACTCCAGGTTCAAATCCAGATCACTGGAGCAATCAAGACCTTGCAGCAATAATGACTACTCTATATCATTAGATGATGTATCGCCTCCAGAATCATGTTGTAGATTTGAACTTTTCAAACTCTACTTTGAATGCTCTTTACATAGTTGCTAATCGTTCCAATGATCAGACCACTATCATTCAAATCCCAAAGCAATTGGCTCCAAAAGAGCTAAAAAAGTTGATGCTGACAGAATGGATCACAAACTACCAGAAGGTGTTCCATACTCATCACAAGCACTCATTTCACATGACCACTCCTCCAATTCTTCAAACTCTTTGAGATTGATCAGGGAAATCTATCTACATTAGGCCTACTGATGATCAACCAGGTACTTCTAATACTTCTGGCCTAGTATTGATGCTACAACCTGTTATGTCTCATACAGAAGGCAAAGACCTTCCAATTCCTTATGTCAAACCTGACAGAGATCCGGTTTATGTAAGTCATCATCGTGGACATTTCATTTGGGATACAGATTCCTCTAAGTGTGAACCAAATTGTGAAGTCTATCTGAACCCTGAATCAGACAATAATGATGATGATTAGTTGTACAATCGATAGCGATGACGAAAGAAAGGGTCAAAGACTTGTTGTATGCTTTCTCAGCAATATCATCCTCTTCAGTATGACCACGATGATGATTCCAGCAAATTTATTGGTCTCAACACAGAAAGGCTCAGGCTTAAATCTCTTTGTGAGATGCTTAAACCTGCTGGCAGAGATTATCAAGAGTCAATCTTCAAACCACAGACAATAATTCCTCCTATTCCTGTTGTATCTCCTGCTCCTATACCTTGTATGATGGTTCAACTGTATGAGGAAGACCTTCCTCCTCTACACCGAAGCAATGATGAAACTAATAGGGTTATCTCTAACCTTTATGTTCGAGCCACAATAATGACGTCTTAAGGAACTTTTGTTTCTAATCCTATTGATGAAGTTCTTAACTGGCATACCAACAACGCAGTAGCACAAAACAAGGTTCTAAGAATGATTGATTATAAGCTGGATGGAATCAATCAACAAAATCACTCTACTCATTAACGAGTAGATGTTGATTCTTCATATATCCAAAAGTTGTACAAATCTTACAAAGATTAAATGAGACAACTTGATGCTGATCTTTGCCACTATATTGCAACAAAGTATTTTGAACCAGACTTTACAGTCAAAGAGTAAGAACTTGTTAGAGTAATGCCCTAAAGACAATCGCCTTTAGCACGCTTTATACAAAATTGTGTATAAACTTTATTTTCAATAATAAAGAAAGTAATATTTCATTAATTTGGTGTTCATTATTTATGAATTGATATTGATCTATAAGCAAATTAATGAACTCCATGATATATGACATAGCATGAAGGAAATCATAATGTGATCATACTACTGAGATTCCTGCCATGTGCAATTATGTCAGTATCTAAATCATCCCTAGTCATAGGATTAATGAGATTGGACATCGTTAATCCGGATAGACTAGCACATGTCAAACTCCTTGATTTGATCAAACAGTGGTTCTTAGAAACTGTAAACATGAGATGTTTAGAGTTAAGATGTGGATACTTACTAGAGGTAGTAAGTACATTGGATGACCTACCATGAGATCATCACATGCATGTCCTATTCTAATATCAGTGATAATCTCATCATAGCAATAGTGCAAGTATCCTTAGACTTAAGGTACTTAAGGATATCTTGGATACTGATTCCATGCTTTGACTTCATTCCTTGTTGTCTTGCAGAGGTTGCTCATAGGGTGATAATTGGGTACAGCTTGAGATATTCGAATGTAATTTAGTAGCCAATAGAGGATTCACCACTTCTGTGATAGTAGAAGATGATACCCACGGCCTCTTGTCGAGGTCATTACTTGGAAATCTCTGACCGAGTACATGTGTCATAAAGAATGTTTTTATTGACACATAGAGTAATGAGTTCCAGGACGAGAACTAATATCACTTGGACTAGATTCGACGTAGTCAGCATAGTGAGAGTTGACACTTTGACCATACTCATAACTAAGTGGGGTATAACATGGTGAAAGGATGAATTGCACAACAATTGTCTATGGAAGGGTTCGTGAGATAGTTCATGATGAGCACAAGTTCATTCATAAAACCACTTACTTTTCGGTCAATTGGGGCCATGATGTGTTGTTAGACGCTACTCATGATTTACTTGGATTAAGTGTTAATCTAAGTGGCCAACATAACCGGGAACCTAATAGGTCACACGCATAAGAGTGACTAAGAGGATTTATAAAATGATTTTGGATAAAGATCCATTCCATGGAGAGTAATAGAATCAAATGGATCCCGATGAGATCGCAACATCGATATTGCTGAAATAAGTCTCCACCTCATCATTTATATA
>JAOQMR010000009.1:23354019-23376661 GCA_027563865.1 Erythroxylum pelleterianum
ATAGCTGCTTGATGATATCAGTGTAAACTTGACGAATGATTGTGGTCTTTGAAATTAGTGAATTTCGAAGTATTGTAAATAATGTCATGTGTTAGTTAGATTGCCATGTGAATATCGGATGTGTTTGCTCCAACATACCATTATCATAAGGTTTGTACTTGGATGCCCTCAGGGCATTCGGGTATTTGCTTTATGGTAGTGGGATGTTGCAACATCCTAGTCACTTTTGCAAGTATTATTCTTGGTCTTATCTATAAAGAATTTATAGGTGACTTCCAACTCATTGACAAGCCAATTTGTCAAGAATATTTTGAGATGAAATGTTGTTCACTTAATAGACGTGATCTTCATAAGCATTTTCAACGTATGACAAAAGATACTATCTTCTCAATGGATCAAATGACATGAATCTCCGTTACACCTTCATCTCATCCTTGCCAGATGAATTGCAACGGGAATTGCAACGAACCATTGCAGCCTTACGAAGAAATATGACAGATATTACTCTTGGAGAAATTTATCAGCTTGGTTTATCCTCGTTGGATAAATTTTGTGATCAACAAGTTTTCTTTAAGAATATGATCAAAGGTGGTCCTATCCTTTAAAAGGCTTGTAAGAAGCCTTATCTAAAAATCAAGTGCAAGGACAAGACAGACTGTGATTGTGGTAACAAGAAAAAACATCATCACAGGAAGCTCTACTATAAGAGTAAGAAGTTCCACAGATCCCACATACCTCCTAAAGAAGGCTACAAGCCCTTCAGGACAACCTTTAGGAAAAATGGTAAGAAAAGGATATTTGTTCGTTTCTTTAAGCGAAAACCTCCTCAATCTCAAAAGGCTGATAGATGTTTTCTTTGCGGACAACCAGGACATTTTGCACGACAATGTCCTCACAAAAGCAAAAAGGATATCAGGTTATTAGAATCTATTCAGTCAATTTTGCCTATTCATTCTTTTGATAACCTTGAAGCTATTATTAAGGAACAGTCAAGTGAAGACGAGGATACAAAGTTTGTTATTTATGTTACCTCTGATTACAAATCATTTGACTATTCAGTCTCTTTTGAAGATGATTCTCTATACATGTTACAACAGACATGCCTGAAGCTGGATCCTCAACCAGTTAAAGTTTCTCGTCCGTATGTCCAGATCCAACTTCTTTGATAGGATAAAAATGATAAACCTATCAAGGCTATTAAGTTTATAGATACTGGATCTAGCAGAACAATCATAAATCCCAGTATTTTACCTCCTAAAGCGTGGACTTTTCATGACGAATATTTTACTACTGTTGATGATAATTCATTTAAGATTGGGCTTATCATAACGAGAAAGATCAGGATTTGATTCTTTCCACAATGTACAGTGTGAACTAAAGTACTTGGAAGTCATCTACCTGGCCCAGACATTCTAATTGGGATGGATGTATACAGTAAAGTCTCACCTATACAGATCTTACCAATAGGCCTCAGGTATCGAGCTCATTTCAGTCAGTACATAGAGATAAAAAATGTGTTCGAGCTTACGCAGATACCTCCATATGGAGCCATAAGAGATATGTTGTTGAACTACTGTCTTGAATCTCATGCATAGTTCTCTCATCTCAAGCCTCTATGGAAAAATGTTAAATTCTTCATTCATCTTCCCTTTAAGAATAATGAGGATATTAATCCAACAAAGGCGACACATCCAGGGATGAATCCTAATGACCTCAAGTTAGCACAAGAAGAGTGTGTTATTCTCCTTTAACAAGGACTCATCGAGCCTGGGAAATTTGATTGGGCTTGTCAGGCTTTTTACATTAATAAAAGGTCTGAACAAAAGAGGGTAAAAAGATATTGATAATTGATTACAAGTCTCTCAATGCATTCTTGCAAGATGATAAGTTTCCTTTTTCAAAGATCAGTACACAAGTACTATTCCTTAAGGAAGCTGTTATCTTTTCAAAGTTTGACTTGAAAGCAAGCTTTTGGCAATTGAGTATTGACTTAAAGGAGCGTTACAAGACAACGTTTTGCATTCCTGATGCACAGTACCAATGGACCGTTATGCCATTTGGACTTAAAATTGCTCCATCACTGTTCCAAAGAATAATGACAAAGATCTTTGAGCCTATACTCTACAATAAGTTGATATATATTGATGACATTTTACTGTACTCAAAGACCCAAGAAAAACATAAGGCCCTACTCTAGACATTCTTGGATCTTACTAAACAGTATGACATTATGCTTTTGGCAAAAAAGAGTCTCATTGGAACTAATGAAATGGAATTATTGGTTATGCAGTTCAAGGATGGATTTTATCAATCAGGTTCACACATAACTCAAGAGCTATTACACTTTACGGATGATAATCTTAGTGTCAAACAAATTCAACAATTTCTAGGGATTGTTAATTACATTAGAGATTTCATTCCACATGTGGAAGATTAATCCTCATCCTTATCCAAGTTGCTGAGAAATAATCCATAATCTTGGAGTTCGGAACAAGCCAAGGTCATTCATTAATTACTACAGAAACAACAAATATGTCAACATCCACTAGATGAGAATCTTTCTGACAACCGACATCGTGATCACTACTATGGTCGTGCACCAAAAAAAAGATTCCTTTCACACCAGCACTTGCTTCCATGACACTCTTGATTCTCTCTATATATCTTCGCCCTTCCTTACAAACCCCCAACATGTACATAAGTTTCTTTCATCTTCTCTTCAACATTCAATTCCTTTTTTATGGAGTTTCCTAAATATGCTAAAACTAAAAAAACATATCCTTCCATCACTAAAACCCTTCCTACTACGTTCTCTAAAGTTATGTCTCTTCTTCACAGAAGTCTTTTTTATTATCTCCATCTTACTCTTCTTCGTCTTCATATTTCTCCACACCCTGATCTATTTTATTTTGTGTCACCATACAAAGTGCTTTATCATCTCTTTGATAATCTTTCTGAAACATGCATTTTGGCATTTATGGGCTTTATCTGCTCAATATGCTAGCCCTATTTCTCTCTCTCCTTTACATGTCTATCGACATCTTTCTGATCCCACCAATGCTCATTCTCTGCTCTGGACCTTCCTTGAATGTTTCCAGCCTCTTCCCAAACGGAGAATTCAAATGTCCCAAATTCTCACGCAACATCGACTTTGGGATACTCCATTAATTGATCATAATGCTTATGCCATCTTTCTGATTCATCGTCCTTACAATATTACCAAAGCATGATACCTTTGTACTCTGAATCATGGGATATTCTCAATCAACAGCTGTCTTAGGCACATTCCACAACATGCACCTCTTTAGGCCCGTATCCAAGAGATTTTCAACTTCCAGAACCCATCTCTCCATCTTCTGGCTATTGGACTTCTGTTGTCCCAATTTACTAATATAGGCTTTAATATCATGGCTGGTGAAATACCTTGTCCACTAGGCTTTGCACAAGATGGACACTCCACAGAACCACGATCCATCATTGTTGAGCGCATGACCCACGACTCAATCTAGGATATCCAATTTTCATAGCTTCCAATTATGGTAGATTCTGAAGTGGAGCGTTTTATCCGTACTTTGGATCAAATGGATCGTGACCTAACTAACTCAGAGAGTGATAATGGTGGACCACATTCGCTTTCTGCCCCTCTTTAAATTATGTGTGTGAAAGAATCTCTGGGGTCCACGCCCACTTTCCAAGATTCTTTCTTATCCTTTAAGAATATTTTTTTGTTTGCTTTTTGAAAGATGCTTTTTCAAAGGCCTGTAATGATGGTAATTAAGGCATCTTCTTTTTTAAAGTTGTCAGGATTGTACCTAGGAAATATATTCCCTATCTAAAGTGGTTTGTTTATATTCCCTTGCTTAGCTTATAAAAGCAAGGTTTGTCTATCGTTGTAATCAGATTTTATTTAGAGGTTGAAATCAATTAAGTTTGAGATAAATGAAAGTTTTGAGTGTGTTTGCTTTCATGGCTTCTCTGTAAACTCCTTCCCTCTCGAAAGATTAAGCCTTGAATGATGTAACCCACTAGTCATACATAAAAGATAAGCATGCTCTACATTTGTCTCCTTGTGAGGATCTTGTGTATCAGATCGTGTAAGACAGTCTGAGACTGTATAGAACAAATCTTGATTGAGATCATAGTTTAACGAGGAAAGATTGGAGAGTTTGGGATTTCTCAAAGGAAAGTCTCGAGTTTTATGCCCGTAGAGAGAAAGCGCTAGTGTACTCCGCCATCATACCTAAAACCTAAACTATTGTTGATCTTTGTTGGTCTTTGGTTATCTTAGTGGTCTGTTTGGTACAAAGTATCCTTGGTTTGGTGTCTTTTTCCTTGTGTGCCTCTCGAAGTCCCGGAGTGGCTCCATATGGTGGAGGTATCTGTGTAAGCTCGAACACAATTTTGATCTCTGTGTACAAACTGAAATAAGCTTGATACCTCAGGCCTATAAGTAAGATCTGTAAAGGTATGGCTATGCTACATCATCAGATAATCTATCACCTCCAGAATCATGTTATAGATTCGAACTTTCCAAACTTTACTTCAGATGCTCTTTTTTACTCATATTTTCCGGTCTCCTTACTCTTATTAAGAATAACGTAGACTAAAGTCTTCAACATGAATTATCCTTTGATTAGACAACACATTCACCCTCTTTCAAATAAACCCAAGAAATCTGCAAAACCAGAGACTCAACCTGAAAAATCCAAGGATCCATCGATTCCTTCTGCTTCACATTCTAAACCTGTGAATCCATGGAATAAACCACTATAGATCGCTCAGTAAGAAGAGGAGCAATTCACAACAAGAAGTCATTTGCAACAGTAAGAATACTACTTGGAAATGCAAACTTCGACAATTTTGCAAACCGCATCGAGATTTTCTCACCAGCACCAAAATTGTCAAGAAGAAAAGAAGCCGCCAAGGTAATCCTCAGCAGCTTCGAACAAATAATTAACAAAGTCACGTCGATTGTAACTAGCAATATCTACCAAATGCAAACCCATCTTTGATTTCATTTCCCACATATATCATAAACATTTCATATGTACAACACGTCAGGAAAGCATTTCTTATCTGATCAAGTACAAGGAGTATAAGAGATTGAATGGCAGATCTTTAAATTACTCTTTGTTTCTGGTCGAACGGTCTTTCCTCTGTCCTCCAAGAATACGGGAAATTTGTAGACCTCTGCTGAAGGCTTGGTTGAATAGCATGCGCGTTTGGAATTCTGAAACAAATGGGAACCAAGCCAAGAATGCAACTGGTGTAAATAGAAGTAAGCCCATCACAGTTTCATAGCCACGAGCAAGTGTACGGATCGATCCCCAAATACCCGCTCGTTGCATTAGAGGCTTAATAGCTTGTGCAATCTGGTATAACAGCAAAACAAAACATCAGTACAAGCCAAGTAAGTGATGCACATTCCAGACATAGCAACAGGATTCACTAACCAGCAGCAGTCCCCATCCGGTGGGCATGAAGGCAAGAATGCAGACTATAATGTCTCGGATGCTCATGTGAAGGAAAGCTACCAAAGAAATGAATACCGTGGCAAACGTCAAAAATATGAGCCCCTTAATCAGTCGGAACAAGAGTTGGAAGTTCGCACTGAGCCGTCTCCTTCCAACGGATACAGCCTTCAAAACATTAATAGAAATTTAGAATGCAGTTCACTTTATTGTACAAACCAAATCACAATTCTTCAACATTGACCAAAACCTAACAAAGGTTGTAACAGCACTATCACATTAATAAAGTCAAACTGCCTGAGATCTCATATCACATCACATCATGTTCAAAGGGTAAGATTTTTCAGCAAACGATACCATACACAGTTTTCCTACTAATTGCAGCTTGTGTATTAACATAAATCCCTTCAAGTAAATGCATCAATTCATCCTGGAAAACAGAGTTGGAACACAAGATTGGAGTTTGAACACAGTCCTCAACTCACCTTCATTAATAGTAGGATTAGAAGGATCACGATCCATGAAACGCCATAAACCTGTAATCCTATTGTCAGTTGTTTAAAAACCCATTGCTATCAACCGAGTTAAATATAAAAGTTATGAAGGAACGGCTCATATGCAAGTCATACCAGGAAACTGGTATTATCAAGAATGCTTAGATGATAAACGAGGCCATATTGAAAGATGAAAAAGCGCAAAGCCAACAATATCTCCACTATGATACCACGCTTTCCTGAGTAATGAAGATGTTCTTGCTCCTTTTCCCACCATGATTCCCAACTCTTTTCAGCAGGTACGCCTATCCCTCCTCGATTACTTATCCACTTATTCCAATCTGTCCAGTCATCCAAAATCTTCTGCCACTCAAACCCTGATGGATTGAAGAAGAAAGGAGCGAAAAGCCATGTCCCCACCATGAACCATATTGATATAGTAATCAAGACATAAGCAACAACTCCTCTATATGTGTGCCCCAAAATATGGAATACAAGAAGGAGAATCATCAACTCAATCCCTTTAACAAAATGACTGCGGGAATACAATCTATAATTATCCGCAAATTTGGCATGAAACACCACAAAACTACGACCAGTTCCTCGGTATTCTGCACCCCCATGAAGCAATGTCCTTCCGAAATAGTGGGTCTTGGTTCCAAGAGAAAATGTAAAGAACACAGTGGCCAACTGTAACTGCATTACTATGAAATCACTCAATGCATTGCGGAATCCCCTTTCCAGGCCAATTTCCATCATCATAGGCAAGGCCATCAAGAATCCAATTTGCACAAATGACTGCGATGCAAGGGCTACTTGTAGGGGTTTATTGTCTCTAATAGCTCGCTGAGTACTGAGTTTTTCTTCAAGTCCACTAAGGACTAGATAAAGGCGACCATAAAGAAAAGCATAGACGGTGAATACAGTTAACTGTGCTAGACCAACAAGAGCCTACGATTAGCATAAGGAATTGGAATGGCATAAAAGGTAAACAAGCATATTTCATACATACCAAGGTACTGAAATAGAAACCAACTGTAGTGAAATAACATGACAGCATCCGGAAAAAATCAAATCGATGTCCAAGTCTGTATATGTCACGACTTAATGTCTGTTCACCATTCCCATTGGCAATCTTTGCCTCAAACATAGATATTTGATTAAGGCCAACATCCCTCCCTTTACCAACTTGAATATATTCATGGTGAGTGACATTTCCTTCACGTAGTGTAGAATTGAAACCTGATGACAGTGGAAACATAAAGCAAAGGAAAAGGTGTATATTCATATATACAAATACCAATAACAGTGAACAATGCCTGCAAATATGTCCTCGCTTAAATTGATAACTTTCGAAGCTTTGCTCACTCCCCCTCTTGTTACATGAAAGAGTCTGTCAAAGACATCTGGATGACCATAGTGAAACCTTACTCTGAAGAAGAAGAGATGAAAACTTCAGAAAATATATAGAATTTAAACATTAATAATAGCATGACTAAGAAGTATGAACAGGAAATTTACTGGAGTAACTCAAATAGAACCGTACCTCAAAGGGTTGGCCAATAGTCTTTGGCCAATAGTCACAAAACTGGTCTCCTGCTTTGACATAAACCATGCAAGCGATGAAACACTGCACAGGACATGAACACACTGCATATTAAAAAATCTGAACATGACTCCAAAAATATCTACAACAATACACATTGGTACCTGCCAGTGAATATATGCTCCCTAACTCCAAGTATTGTCGGGAGTCTTACACCACCATGCCTTTTAAGAAATTCCTGGAGCAAATTTCTCATTTTGAAGGCCTCTTCCATATAATTATCCTATACATAGATACTTATCAAATAAGTTCCTCTTAGATTTGTGTGTTTCCTGTATAATAACATCTTGAGAAGATACAATACCTGATTCATGTCTATAGTCTGCAAGCCTTCACCACGAGTGAAAATAATGGCATGATTTTGATTTTCTGGCTTACCCTCACCTAATCTTGCATGTCCAGGAAGCTTGATGCGATAAACAACCTGTACAAAGAAATGCAACAAGTAATTGCCTCAAATAATTCAAGGAAGCATGTACCCACATGCAGAATTATGTTTGTCGAAACACCATGTATCTTTATGCATAATGCCAATGATGACATTTTGGCAAGTCAAACAAACGATCAATGCTTTTGTTGCTTTTCAGTAAAGAAAAAAATATTATTAGAGTATTGATCTAGAGGGACACCTTTGTATTTTTTGTTGCAACAACGAAAATATTGCGGCAACAGAAATTATCAAGTTGGCCACAAAGAATGAAACATAAACGGTTTTCCCTGTTATTGCAGAATCTACAAGAGTTCCGAGTTCTATTTATTTCAATAACACAGCAAGTGCTACTTAGGTCAAGAAATGAAGGAGATTCAAGCTCAAAAATGCAAGTTTAAGTAATATAAGAAAGTCTTGGAACAATTGCACATTCTAAAAGTTTAGTTGATGCACAATGGACTAGCAGTATACTAAAAACCTCCATAGCATATCATCAAGATCTAGCTTTTTGAAAGATTGCCATGGGATTTTATTTTTCCAGTTAGTTACGTCATTAAAACTTGAACAAGATCCAACGTTTTTAAGGTAAGTACCTGGTCTAAGTTTTGAATTGGTTCTGAAGAATCCATAGGTTTTGTCGGGGGAGCAGCTTTCACAAGAGCTGAATAATAAACCTTCTCAATCTTCTTCAATTTTTCTTGGCTAGTTTCTTCTACTTCATCAATATAAGCTACACGAAGAGATGGGTACCTGAAACAAATTAAGAATGGAAATAAATCCAAGAGTAACAGAAGACAGAAAGAGTCGTAATAAAGAAATAAAAAGGCCAAAAATGAACATACGTTGTCATAAGCCTTAAAATGTCCTTTGCACGGTCATCACCGGATCGTTTGTGAATTCCATACTGCTGACATGACACTACATATGTGAATTTCAAATCAGCTGCAGCCTGACATTGTGCCCATAGTGATCTTTCACTCCTTGATTGTTCTTGACTTTCTAATTCAGCAGCCTTGTAACCCTTCATTAATTCTGTTGAAAGAAATAACAGTTAGAAGGATGATTTGCTCTGAAGTATAGAAGAAAGACAAATTTCACTTGCAAAACCAGGCTTGAACCATATATATACCTTCATCCTTTGCCATGTCAAGAAAGGCCTGAAGCTCCAAAGCTTTACGGTAATACATCATTCCCCGTACTTGTATATGGGAAAGAAAGTGAACAATATAAAAAATGAATATCATCAACGGAAAACAACATAATGGAAACAGGAAAGATCCCATTAAGTAGTGCCTAGGGAACACAAGTTTACATCAACCATCAGGGAAGAGAGTGAGAGAAGATTTTACCTGTTCTTGTCAATGTTTGGCCTCTGTATGATGCCCATAAGCGGAGTTGTTCTTCCAGGTAGTCAGTTGCTCTAAGTTCTTCCTCACTAGTACATCCAACCCTTTCAAGGAAATTTATCCACTCATCTGATCATTTATAATCACAAACAACTGCACATCATTTCTGAAATGACTATTAACCCCAGATGAAATTAATGGAGAAAGACAACGGAAGAAGAAGAAGATGCAAGGAAAAAGAAGAAATCAACCTGGAAAGATCTTTTGCAAGTAAAAAAGTATTGAAACTCCATCTTCATTAGGCTTTTCCAGGAGATTTATGGAGTAAAGAACATCCTCCAAGTGGTAAGGAGTAAGAACACTACGGAGAAAGGTAGAAGTCATGTTTACAGGAAGAAACACACATTAAGTCAGCGATTAATAAAATGGGGATGAAAATGCATCCCCATGTTGAACACTTGACACATGATAAATTCTGGCTCAACCCAAGAGACTGAGACTTCATTTCAAGTGTTAAAATATACTCCTCATGGATCATGACATAAATATAGCAAAAATGTGAAGAAAGCTCACGAGAAAGAAAGCATGTTCCGGACTTTAGGTGCAGTAGGCATGTCCATGAACAATGAATTGGAGAAGAAAGAAATACGTCTTCTGGCTTCCAGGTTAGATGGCACATCCATGGCAGACTCCTTCTCGGTGAGCAATAGATGAATCCTCCCAATCTGTAATCAACATCCAATTCATAGTAAAGTGAACTACATTTAGCTCTTTCACGTAGTCGCAGATAAGGATAAAATATAGTAAGCAAGAGAAAATAAAATGAAATAGGAAAAATGCTGACAGTAGCCACCCAATAACTAACGCTTCAATTCACCAAAGTGACAGTGAACTCGGCACCAAAAAGAAAAAAAAATCTTTTTCACAACCAGATTTATTGACTTAAAACTGCCAGCAACTTTACTTTTTCCTTCCAAGCTTCTGTATCTGGCACTGGAAATCTAAGTGAGCCAAAAAACTGATACTGTTGATCAAGTGGGGTCATTCCCTCATGCTTTCCATAAGAGCCACCGTGGCTTGAATCCAGCAAACTACACAAGGAACATAAAGAATGCATTCAGCAGAATATATATCATATTTGAGAAATTCTCTCAATATAAATTTACCTCGGAAGCTCATCTTCCATTATGTCTCTAGTCACCACCTCTAGCATGTCAAGCAAATGAATGACAACTTGATCCTTGTCTTCCTTTTTATTTTTCAGCTGAAATGATTAGAACATTTCATTCAAGGTGCAATAAAACATTGTGGAAGCTGATAAATTATCTCTGTTTTAATTGTAGAAAAATACCAAATATTCAATCAACTTCACAAATTGTTCATTGAGGGTAGGGAGAGCATTCATATTTAATTCAGTAAGCAGGGTGTCTTGCTGTATATAATCATCAACTTTGAAGAATATATCATTTATAACCCTGAAGGCAAGAAAACAAGATCATGAGATAACATAGGTTTCAAATAGAACCAAATACTTTTGTACGATCAAACTTACAATCTTTCACGCTCCCCTAAAACCAAGTAATTGATGATACTTTTAAATGAAGCATAGCACTCGCGAATTGCACAGTGCATATAGGAGTCTGAGTCCAATCTCTTTTTCAGTTCACGGTCTTTCCCGTTGCTATCTTTAGCCATATCTACAGCTATTGGAATCTGAGCAATATGCAAAGTAAATTATATCCATCACTGTAATGTTGACCTGATAATGGAATAATAAAAAACAGCACAACGCAAATAGACCTTGCTAGCAAGTAAAAATGGAGGCCACTGCATGAGGTCTAAATCACTATCAGCCCAGTATGGGACAAGCATCAAGTTCATTTCACTGCAAAACGGATCGACATCAGTGAAACAGAGTAACTTCTACTATGTCTTTTAACCTAAAAGTTTCCAATGCATCGTCCTCCTGATACCTGTTACTTATCAAATCCTCCTCCCTGAAGCTACTGATTATTTTGTTCCACATTTGAGCAAACCTTGCTTCGACCTTCTCTTTGTTTGATGAAACCTAAAAATGACCAAAAGAGATCGTCAAACTCCTGAATATTTTTCGTTGAATTAAAAATGAAAAAAATAAGTATCTCATATTGACTATAATTGTTTTAACAACGGAATAGCAAACCTCAGGAAATTTTTTAGAAAACGTGGCTTTCAGTCCTTTTCTCTTGATCTTCTCACTCTTCTCTGGTGGGATCAAGCACTCATTAAAAGCACCTGGTAGTGATTTGAATCGGGATCTCAACATCCCTAATGTTCGAATCTGAAATGAGACAGAAACACAAGGTTACCCCTTTTAAGATTCATTGGGCATACATCAACTCTGGAATATGCATCTCTACCCATACGTTTTTAGTGACAATACATTTCGTGCAAATCTCATAATGGTAGACTTCTTTAACCTCTATCTTTTGACTAGTGTTCTTACAGAAGTTGGTAAAAAATCTGGTAATAGCATTATAATTTCTGCAAACTGAAGTATTTCCAATGTTGGCTCTTATATGTACAACTATACTATAGCTAGTATGCAGCACCAAATTATTGTCGAAAATTAAAGTATGCCATCTTCATATCTTTGCTTTAACTAAGATTAGTGCCTTTCTAGGGATAAAAACTTCATAATTAATAGCAAGTCAACGTAGAAATTCTTAACTTTTGCAATCAAGAGAAAATTCTCTTTAAAAACTAACGAGTGTGTCTGATGGTGGGGCAGACAAGTGATACAATTGTAGGACGTGTTAAAATACAAATGAAAAACTGTAGGCCCCACTCACAAACATGGCATCTCCGTTAACCTCGTCTGTTAATTAAAAAAATTTAGAAGTTGCACCTTTCATCAGATGAGGTTGATGAAGATGCCATGTGGGTACGTTGGAGCAATGTTATTTACTTTTATATTCAAACATAGCCTGCAAAGAGTTAACAAGTGTTCATCCTCGTTAGAAGTTAAGTGTGTCGTCAAGCACTAACAATTTGAGCTACAATTAAAGTAGTTCGTTAACTTTTAAAAAGAATTAACACTCAATTGCAAAAATCAGTGAAAAAATGTATAAACAGGTTGCTTATCACATTCCTTTAGAAATTAGGTTGAAAGAGGTTTCAGCTTTCTAGTATATCCAGTAGCTAGCAAAATCCATATTATCATGCTTTGAAGAATGATATAAGAGACAATGCCACCAACTTGGACATAATTAGATTCTCACGGCAACAAAGATCAATAGAAACCATGGATAACTGGAACCTACCTCTCCCAATCGGCGAAAAGCTCCATATATACCTCCAAATATAGTTGAGTAGATAGCATACCAAATCTGAGTATCCATAAAATACACCTATAAAGAAATTTTTTTAATTAATTGCAAATAAGTTGGTGTTTAATTTATAATGACTTCAATAAGAGATTGTTCAGGAAATAACATGGACGTACTAGAACAACAGGAGTCCACAGTGCAATAACAACACCGATATTGTTCTCGGCTGCCACCAGCAAATAGTATCCTCAGAAACATTTCTACTCTTGAGAATAAATGCATCATTTTCATCATTACCTCGAGGAAAGAACTCATGCCACTTATAAGTGGAAATGTGAAATTTCATGATAGCTTTCGTGGGACCCACAAGAGGCTTGATCTGAAACTCAAAAGATGGGTTTCAAAATGATGCAGGAGACCATCAGTCACCGAAAAGGTGTTAGAAACTTTCCAAGAAGATCATGTCAGGCCCTCGAATTAATTGAAAAGTTCTATTTAAAGAATCTTTTCCTGGTGGCTTGTGAACAATTAAAAGATTTTCTACAAGAAATGCAAGGTTCTGCTTTTGGGATATGTGAAATATAACACTATTAACCATAACTAGAAAAGTAAGGGAAAGGAAGGTCATTCTATTTCAACAAAAAGACTCGTATCAAAGTTTTGAGTTGTTTTAGACCACCACACATTCGTGATTTCCCTACCAAAATATGTATGTAGAAACTAAAGTAGAGTAGACATGTTGAATATAACAAATAGGATATATATGATTCTTAATTAGGAATACAGCGACTTATATTCTCCCTATAATAAACTCTTCTATTATGTAAATCGCACAAAGTTCTAATAAAGATGGTTTTTCTAGCCTAAAATCTTGTGAAAACTCTTATCTTTTTTCTTCCTCGTCTCTATTTTCCTTTTCACGAGACCTAAACTAAGAAAAGTCACGTTGTGATGCAATTCTACTTCTATTCGTGTGCATCTTTTGTGATCATAGCTATGGTTTTGTGCACCAATCGCAGGAAGGATTAAGATAGCTCTCCAACAAAGAATTTTATAGAAGTTAACGAGACAGACATTGTTCCTAACAGAAGCGTAATAATGCTAATATTTAGAGAAATGAACTACTAGTTTGAACTTCAAACAGATCCACGTATTTAATGTCTTTACGATATTCAGCTGAAACTATAAGAACTGCCAAGGAAAAATAAACTGAAGATCATCTCACATCTATATTTGCTAGCATTGAAAGAAATTATAATTTCTTGGAATAAAAAAAGAACCAACCTACCTCTACGAAATAACTGAATGCTAGCTTTGACACTAGGAGCAGAATCCAAAACATTGTGTACCTGGAGATTTGATGATAATAAGATTTTCCATTACAAATTTGTTCCATTCCATGAGAAATCTTTTAATATAGTTGTAACTCTTACTTGAAAAGTGACATTGAGCTCTCATGCATTCCCCTTCCAACAAACAGCGGAGGCTATCAGATAGGAAAAGATAATAAGGTTGTAAGACAATTGATTGATTTTCATAGATTTAATTTTTACAATTTCAAAGGAACAATCATAGCAAAGCAAAATACCAAAGGAAGCTTGTGACTACCTGTGACCACCACATCAGGAGCCTCACAATCTTATAGTTTGAACCCTCAAGGAAGCGACGAATAAATGGGAACAAAAATAGCAGAGCTGAGAGCATGTTTGGTGATAAGTAAATAAGGATGGCCAAAATGAACAAAGACGGTGAACCTGGACTATCACCAAACCATTTCTTAATAGCCTGCCCAATTCCAGGAGGATTTTTCCAACTATATGCATAGGTTATTGGTAGAATTATGACCCATGCGGCAGCTGAAAGAGCCTTCAACATGTATCTAAGTTTGACATAAAATGGCATGATGTGTCTTGCCTTCCAGCTTAGGATTATATCAAGAGCAGCTGGAAAAGCAAAATATGACACAAAAATATTGCAATAAGTCATTAGCCTGTGCAGAAGATGACCTTGTGTGTATGAAAATTGAGGCATGTATGGTAGACACTACGTTTACATAAAAATAAAACATTGTCTCATCAGAGAAAAACCCAGACAAATGCCAGCTCAAAAGATGAGATAATGAAAAAGAAGCCACCAACAACATCACTCACCTACCTTGTGCAAAATTTAATATCGCAGAGGTTATGAAGATGCTCAGAACCTTTTTGAAAACATCACTCTCAAAGACAGAACTCAACTTTCCCGAACCATTCCAAGAAATGATGATCATTGCCTTCATCAAATGACAATTGGCAAGCCAAATTAATTACGAAGCGCAATCAACATATAACAACAAATAAACAGAGAGATTTACCTGTAAAGACAAAATATAAAAGCTCCACATTCTGTCAAAAGTTCTGAATAAATGCCAGAATGATCTTATTTCAACAAAATTAACTTTTCCAATCCATAGATCCCCAGTAACTGGTTTCTTCTCCTGAATAAGACATAAAATGTCCATAATGAAAACAAAAACAGATTGAAGTAAGAATGGATAATGTGCTCAGATATTTGATTGCGACAAAAACTGCTGGCTGTGAAACCTTAATATATCTTTTGATCCCAGAAAATGTAAACTGACTCTATCCTTTAGAAGAGAATGCTAGCATAAAGCAACTCACTAGGTAAAGTGCTGACCATAATTGAGCAATTATAAGTTCAAGACAAGATCGTTAAGAAGAAAGGCATATGCATGAAGAAGATAAGCTCAGTTATATCACCCACCTCATCCTTGTCTAACCGCAACTCCTCTGGAGGCAGACAAAAGAAATCAGCATCTGCACGCATGGGCCATCCCAATCGGAAACAACTAACTAACCTACAATCTCATACAAACAGAACTATTTCAAGTTGATACTCCAAATTGGAAATACAATGAATATGCACAGAGAAGTGCCATACCAAAAATATTCGTTCAAATCATCATAGTTTCTCCACTGTGAATGCTTTGACCTCCCTCCTTTGCTCCTTTCTGCTTCCTAACGAGTACGGTAAAAACAAAATATCAGCAGGCAATAAAAAACTAAAAAGAAACAAAAAGAAATAAACATTTAAGTTCAAGGAAAGATAAGATAATCGAACCTTTGCAATTGTATCATATATTGGTTTCACTACTTTTCTTAAGAAAGCCTCCTCCTCACCACCATAGGCTGGTTTTATGTGCTCTCCAGTCGTTGGACTAACACTCCCCGCCAGCATTCCATACAATTCAAATGCCATCTGCAACAATATCAGTTTGATAACTCAAAATAAAAATCAAATTTTAATCATACAGTTTTGGAAGTGGCAATTTCCGATGGATTATGTAAAAGTTTATATTGTTATCAAATTCACGCTTGCCAATAATCTGGAATTATCCCAATGCCTTTATGCATTAAGTTATTGCTGAAAATATTATGAAATTAAACTCAACTAAGCCTTGATGAGTCTCCGAAGATAATAACTGAAAAAAGATGTCCTGTTCATTTCAGGAAAATTTGAATCTTGGAAGATGGAGAAAGTACAAGAAAAATATTTTTTTCAATAAAAATGAAGAGAAAATCCAGAAGTTTGTGTTATTACTTATTAGTGCCTCTCTAGACATAAGAAACAATGTTCCACAAGCAGGAAAGTTCTGGCCCAACAAAGAAACTGAAGAAGGGCACAAGAAAACACATGCAATCAAATGATTAATTCCAATTCCCAGCTGGTATAAGATTAGCTACAGTAAAGGTCAACTAGAATGGACTTGTATACTGGCTGCTTTTCCATAACACATGCTTGCTCTAGTGACAATATAAAAGTACTAATTTTGCAACTTTGCATCATTCTTATTTTATGATTCATCTCCACATGCATGAAATCACAAACTTCATACACGACAAACATACCTATAAGGTCCAAAAGGAAGAAAGAATCAAATCAGAAGGTAAGCAACATCTTGAAATGGAAAGATATTGCCGATGTACCTAGGTTATATTGAAGCTACAGACAAATACATACGTGATGATATATATAACAAATGCATTCTGGCATAAATCTTAGGTTCGCTGCTTCTCCCCAGATAAGGAGATATAGACCCATATAAAGTAACTTCCTCTGTTGAACTTCCTGTTGAATGGTTGGCAACCTGTCAATTCAATGATGACCACAAAGATAAAAAATGAAAGTTAAAACATAACAATGGATTGTTGGAGGTAAGGAGCTCCCTCCCACAATTCAGAACATAAAGGGAAATATAACTGCTGTAAGAGTATAAGAACCATTCAGGGCCTCCAGAAACTCAAAAGCACGGTTAAAACTTGGAATAATAGTTTTTGCAGGAAGGTAGATCTCACCAGAGGCTACTTTTGCGCCCCAAATACTTGCACCATTTCTTGTAGTTCTTAAAAATTCTCTTCATTGCATCAGTTAGGGCACGCTCATCCAACTGAAATGAGCAATATCAGCAATTTTCATAAAACATGAGAACGAGCACACCTATTTTCATCAGCAGAGAAATAGAAAAAGGTTAAATAACCTTGGGTTGTTGGTCAGTCTTTGGAAATTGTCGAATGTGCATATTTGCAAGCAACAGGATCAGGTGTTCCCTTTGATTCGCGACATTATCTTTCTGCATACCCAAATTTAGTATTTCCAACTAATCGACCACACAGTAACAAATTTCCAACAAATCAGTCACCTGAAAACCGAACATAGCCTGAAGCCAGTCCAGAATGTCTTCAGTTACTTTCTTCTTGTGGTCCTTTGGCCAAGGCAAGCCTCTGGTATTTCTAAGTGCAGATACAGCAGCTTGAATCTGCAAATGCCCCAGTGGACAAGGTACAAGCTTTCAGCTAAAAAGAAAACAAAGTGAGGAAGTGGATCAAAATGGAATTAACCTCCGGATATCGCATGATAGCCTGATTTTGGCTATCAGGATCAAGGGGAAGAATATTGTAAGGCACGTATATTTTTGTTTTTTCTTCAACTTTGGTGTGAGCCTCCAGAATCTACAAGAAAAAGAGGAAAACAACTGTTACACCGGATATCCATTAATTGTCATAACCTGTATGAATGTAGACAGGAATGTCATCTTAGCATGCTGAACGAATGAAAACTGACAATGAAAACGAGAAAGTGTCATCTCAACCTCATCTGCTACTTCCACTTCCTCTGTCTGGTTGACAGCCTTCAAAACCTCAAATAGGACCGCAGCAGTTTGATATGCTTTTGTAAGTTGAGCACTGAGTTAGGATGATGAAATTCACGTGAGATTTGCAAAACCATGTGCAGGAACAACAAATAAAACTATAACCTAGAAGCTTTCACATATATTACCGATCAGCTTTATCAGCTGCATGAGTTAAAGCTTCAATATACTTCTGATAGTAATCACGATAAAATTTCTGCATTTCTCGAGCATCACTCATTGTCCTTCCTTGCATTGTAACATCATTTTCCTGGGCAGGAAAAAAATTGAAAATTACACTCGATCCAAACAGATACATATAGAAAAAAATGGAAAACAAAAGAGGAGTTATGATGGAGGATGAAAAATACAGTAGAAGCCTCTGGACAAAGTTGAACGATTTGTGACAGATTTAAAGTAACATGTTAAACTTCAAGAAGTTAATGCCAAATTGGATCTTTAAAAGGGAAGTTGCATGTAAGTGCTTACCCTTTCCAGACGTTGTAGAAGTGCTGTTTTAAACTGGCGAACACCACGACCACTAGATGTGGGATCTAGTCTATGAGCTTTCTCAAAAGCATAAAAACGACCTATTTTCAAAATCAATGCAAAACTGAAGATTTAGAGTCTGGAAAACATTGGAATACATTAACAACGACGAGATTTCCAATTTGAGTCCTAAATGCAGCCAAACAAAATTTAACCAAATAGAAAAGCAAAATTTTATGAGACAGAGGTTGCCAGAAGAAAAAGGGAAGGAAGAAAGAGATTATATGGGCATAAATAAGGAGTATGACTAAAACAGAGCATCAAGTGAGAGAGTTATCCCCTGGGAATCTATCCTAGAATGATTTTCTAACAAACATTCATTTTCCTCAAAACTTCACTTCTGTCACTCCATTAATGACCATTGCATGCCCTGATATTTTGCACCAAGGAATATTAGTTCAGAAACTTTGATGACTCCAGGATTCATCAGTCGCACTATTTCTAGATTTGAGTAGACAACAAAATGACGAGCATTGGCTAAACTTTCCAATATAAATATAACATTAGTTCTGCCACTAGCGATAGCTGTCAAGAACTAGTACTTATCTTTAAAAAAAAATTGAATAACGTGCATGTTCAAAAGATTAGATAGGCGAAAGCATTTTGGGTAAAAGACAGAAAGAGAATGAAAGTGTTTATATGAGCAAGAACCATATGCTCCTTTTGGAGCTCGAAAGAAACGTGTTAGCAGACACAAGAATGAAGTCCTTAATAAGTGCACAGAGAAGTTGACATGCTATGTGTAAAAAAGGGATGTACATACTCATATATATAAATGAAAGAAGCTGCAACTTACAGAGATAAGCAACTCTAGGGTTGCTGGCCTCCACTTGGTTAGCCACACGCAGAATTGGAGCAATATCAACGAGGGAGGAAGGCACCACCTCACTATCCAACATGGACTCCCCTATATTCCCAGCTGTCTGCGTCCGCAGAATCCGTCTCTGCGGCTGTGCCTGCTGATCCGAACCCCTTCTACTATTAGTCGACATCGTTTCTTTGTTTACACGTAACGCCGATGCCGATCAAGTACCCTTTGTATGGAAAAGAGAACAGTAATTCATAAATATAACTTTCTTTAAATGGTCATAGCTCCCTGTAGCTCAAAACAACTAGAATTAATTGGGAAGATAACATAAACATAACTTTGCACAAGTAGCAAACTGTGTGTGATGTGAGAAAAGTCTGATTGCCTGTCGTTTCTTTTCCACAGAACAAACACAAGCTCACATACACAGTCCTCTGTAGCTAATGAAACCATCGGTCTAGGAATATTAGACATAAACCTCAAATATTTACCAAATATTTTCTAACATAGATAGGCAGATATGTGTAAATATGTAGTTTGAGTAAGGAAGCCACAGAAGCAGAGTAACAATAAAGAAAGAAAGAAGTATGATCAGGAGAATTGAGTAAAGAGAAAATAAACAGAGCACAATTTAGGAAGCAAAAAGATTATTACCGGTTAAATCAGAAACGGAGCCAAAACGTAAGGTAGCGTAGACAACACTCCAAGAACCAGAGTCATAGAAGATTGTCTAAAGAAAAAAGAGAGGAAAATGGAAAGAGCAGATAGAACTGAGAAACTCTACATATGTTGGTTCATGGAGAAAATCAATCAATGGGTGTTAAGAAGTTACTGAAGCAAAGGGAGAGAATGGGAATAATGGTTGATGACTGCAGAAAGTCGCTGAAGGCGAGTTGTTGAGGCCCCGCCGGGGGTTTTATATTATATTCCATAAGAGTTTACACACTTTTGAGTTTTCCAGTTGCTTAATCGACCAGATTAAATTCCATACTGACTTTTTTTCATCACCTACACGGCTACACGGGATTGAGCACACCCGATCAGAGCTGCTGGAGACTGTTCTCGGTTTTTCCCTTTGTTCTTGTCCTTTGCTTTTCAACTCGACGGACAAGTTGGTGTTGCTTCTCATTTTGATTTATGAAGTGCCACCTGTTTTGAGTTTGACACTTGGACTCTCTCCTCTCTGACATACTTATCCCTCCAAATGAAATGAAAATAAAATACAAATTAACATCTTCTTTGCTTACTTTTTAATCTTATATGGGGAATCAAACAAACGTACTTGTTAATTAATCCTATGCAAAATGAAATCTTTTATACCCATCCGTATATAATATTTTATAGGAAAACAAAGGAAGTAAAAAAATATTTAAAAGTGAAAAGGGGTGGTGGAGTGAAAGCTTTTAGGCGATGAATTTATAAAAGATTATAGGATTAGTATGAGAGTTAGGCAAATGTTACATCAAATTGATGGTTGCTTCTAAGATAAAGTAGTCTTTTCTATTTGGTCTAAGAGGCAAAGAAAAAAGAAACGATAAGGCAAAGACAAAAGAGTGAATCGATTTTTTTAGGAATAGCTTCCCCGACCAATAAATGCAGAATGTGCAAATTGGGCCTACTTTTGTGAATACGTTGTTGATTAAAAAGATAAGACTGCCTTTTGCATTAATTTTCAAGGTTGTACCTTGGCTGGGAAGGGTGTGGAAAGTAGGCACGACACGAGTCTTTTTTTTAATTATTATTGTTATTAGAAAGCCCGCCCCAGCTTTCCACTTCCTTCATCCAATAACCCAATCGGAGTATAGGGCCCAAGATCAAAACCTTTGGTGTCGGAGGACTTCATCTTAGATAGGGAGGTAATTGGGCCCGATCTAGCCCAAAGTAAATGGGTCAAGACTGAGTTGACCGGGTCATGGGCCTGCATTATCAGAGCTATTCAAATCATGTCTAACTCAAGGCCCAATTAAGAGTAACAAAACGGTATCATTTTATTAAAAAAAATGATGATATATTTTGAAATTTTAAAAAAAATACTAAATTGGGCCAAGCTGGATTGGGCTGGGCATTTCATGGGTCGGGCAATCTTCTAATAAAAAGGAAAGGCAACTTATTGTTTGGAAAATCCCCTCTTCCTCATGATTTAAGTTATTTAGTAAATCAAGCTAATAATAATTCATGTTCATTCTGCAATCTATTAATAAGTGCACAAACAATATTAAGAAATGAAGGTAATCAATTTCATAATGAGTTTAATGAAGAATTAGATAGATTAATAAATCATGTAGAAACACAAGAAACCAACACTACAATAGAACATGATCAGATAATAGAAGAATTACGATATGAAGTAAGAGCAGCCTATAATAATTACCTCTATCTCAAAAGACGATTATCTTATTATACTTATCTATATAGATTTCATCAATTAGTCAATCACTCAAATGGATAATCTTTGTCCTATATGTCTTATCATTAGTAAAAGTATACAGGAAACTCAAGTATTTATCACAAAGCATCATCTTTTGACCCAAACTGCTGAAGAAAATTTATTAAATTATATAATAAATAATGATGAAGAAAACTATAACTCTATAATTTTAGAAGAACTTCGATTACATTTAGAATTAATGATAGATAATTTACAACTTCTTGAAGGAGAATTAGAATTTTATATTACTTTACACCAAGAACATATAAATAGGCATAATGGATGATATACAAGAAATTATTGAATTAGAACAACAAGAATCATTAGAAAATGTAGAAAGAAATGTACAACTACAATTAGTTGAGTTAACAACATTAGTAAATAAATTAACATTAACTTCTCTTGAACACATTAATACAACTTTAAATATATCAAAAACTAAAGACGAAAATGAGGAAATAATCTACGGATGGGAATCCGACCAAGAAATATATATGCAAGATAATAACGATAAAAAATATATAGTTATGAAAGATAAAGATAAACCTGAAAGCAGCAGAGCTAGAGAAGTCGCCTTCGATAAGGAATTATTAAAAATGAAAAGCAAACTAGTAGAATAGGAGGAAACAAAAAAAGAGACACTCTAAATGATAACGGTTATTATAAAAAAGGAAATAAAATACGGAAGTATCCAGTAGAATATAAACCTAAACATGTTTCACTAGGCACAGATGGAGTATTAAATTTAGATTGTGTTACAAACCCAGAAGAATTAATTCAAGAATGGTCAAGTAAAATTCAATTACTGTTACAAATAGAAAAACCTTTCGGAGAAACTCCACATAACAAAGATTATATATGGAATTTTGTCACTTATAAAACATCAGGCAGTGTTCATCAATTTTTAACTGAAAATGAAATAGCTTTAAAAATCACCCCTCATTATCAAAGTACTACGACTGATGTAGACACATTTGAAATCATTGCTGACGAAATATACAAAGAATTCATAGG
>JAOQMR010000009.1:23376761-23387394 GCA_027563865.1 Erythroxylum pelleterianum
AAGTTGTAAATTATCTATCATTAATTCTAAATGTAATCGAAGTTCTTCTAAAATTATAGAGTTATAGTTTTCTTCATTATTATTTATTATATAATTTAATAAATTTTCTTCAGCAGTTTGGGCCAAGCTGGATTGGGCTGGGCATTTCATGGGTCGGGCAATCTTCTAATAAAAAGGAAAGGCAACTTATTGTTCGGAAGATCCCCTCTTCCCCATGATTTAATTTAATCCTTCGGCATATCCAAAAGAAGAGCAGATGAATTTATGAGTTAAACCAATTAAAAATGGAAACAAGTTAATTGGAAACCGAATTCTGCTTATCCTAACGACCAAAACAAGTCCATTTGTAACTTTTAGGGAAAAATCATAGGAGTGATTGTTCTAAAATCATGTCCGATTTGTGGCTCGACTTTTACTTTAAAAATAATAATATTTTTATTTTTTTAAAATATATAAAATAAGTTGGATTGTCTGATCAGCCTCTAACCCGTCGAACTATGGCCAACCAATCCGTAATCAGGCCTGGGCCGACTATTTCAACCCATCAAGTCACGGGTCAAACCAGTGGTTATCTTGTTGAATATAAAAATTAAGAAAGAAAAGCGAAGACACGAGAGAGACAGGGACTTGGCAATCATCGGATCGGAAAATTTTCCTAAAACACAAACCCTATACCCCATACTTACAGATAATGGAGGAAGATCAAGTAGCAGCATCAGCAGCAGATGAGCAGCTCTTTCACCTACTTTCCGGTCTTCTGCAGCAGGCATGCCCACCAATTCCGCTCTATAGTCATTGACTCACTATTATCTACTAACTTCTACAAAAAGAATAAGATCCCAATTGGATGTGTCATCTACTTCATTTTTATTTTATGTAGGTTTTGACTGCCGTTTTTTGCCTTCAGTAACTTTCCGCCCTGTATCTTTTTTATGCTTAATCTTATTTCTCAGATTCATAATATCTCCCGTTTATTTATCTTCTTTTTGTCTGACCAATATAGGTGGAAGCTTTGACAAACGAGGAGGAAGTTGAATTGCGTGCGAAAATTGAAGCACTTGGACTAGAGATGACAAAACTCCCTTCAAAGCCCACCAGCGATCTTGATGAGGTGATAGACAGAGAGAGCGTCTTCTTCTTGTTTTAGATTTATGTCGTGTCATCATATCATATCAATGTATCATCGTTTCATTTCAACTAATGAGGAGCATTAATGATGTTATGCCTGTAGTTGGAAATAGCAAGGGAGTTGGATAAATTATCAGCAAAACTAGATGACGTGGATGAGATGATATCGACGGCAATGGCGGCGGATCCACAGGTGCAGTCACTCTTGAGTAGCACCGCTGATGTATGGATGCCTGTAATTACTGCTACTTCCGACGATCGACGTCCTTTTAAGGCGCCATCATCAACTAAGGACAACTCCACCTAATCTTCATTTTTACTTGGTTTCTCATTTCAACACACATGGTTTTTCTATTTCTTCTTTCCTTTTCCTATGTTTGTTCTCCTCGTTACAAAATCTTCTTTTTTCCAAAAATTGAAGCAATCATTTACATGCTTTACCAATTTCCTTCACACACCTTGCATGATGACAGGTATGACGAAGCTACTGAAGTAGAAAATTGCAGGACCTATTTCGATCAATTAGGATAGGTATCAGTTTTCTTCACTTCTCAAATCAAAATATATCCATACATACAATCTGAAGGTGGTTGCTTGGTCGAGATCACGAGATTTCAACAAACAGAAACCAATGCTCAATAATTCTGTTACTTTGTGGAAAGAGTCCTTCAAACGTAGAATGATAATTGTCGAATTCATTGAGATACAATTCGTCATATTTGATAACATTTTGCTGGACAGGAAGGTCACCGGGGGTTTTAGGCTTTTAGCAGTTATGAAACAGGCAAGAAGTTTTAGAGGATTTTTTACAATGATTAGCAATGAAGAAAACAACTTTACCCCTGCTCCTTGTCCTGCTTTTAAAGAATAAGAAGAATGCTATGTAGACTTTAACTGGAAGGCGTTAAACCACGAAGCTGATTTACATTTGTTTGAAGCTAGAGTAGCGGCCCAACCAACATTAAAGATCGCCGCAGGCTCATTGTACGAAAACAGTTTTTACCAAAATTTTGGATTAGTAGCTATCAAGTGTTATTTGATTTAGAACGTGGCTTCCAAGTTGTTTAGTGGACTGCAAACATGCCTCTTATTTTTAGAAACTTGATCTACATTGCCAAGGGGAAAAAAAAAGGAATTGGTGGTCTTGACAGCTGCCTTTCTACGTCTCGTCATTCTTCTTACCATAACCACTCTTTATTCGTAAGTTAAATTTGAAGGGGAAAATAGTTTATGTATCAGCCCGCCCATAATAACTTAAACAACATAAAGATTATCCATCATACAGTAATAATTGTCGGACTGGGATACATTAAGATGTCATGTCAAAGGGAAGAGCAAGGAGGCGGGTCTCAGAGTCTCAACTTTAGCTCGTGTAAATAGACGAAATGCCAAAGCAGAATCCATGAACATACCAGCTCGATCCCTACCCCTACCCATCTCTTTCCATTGCTACATCCACTGCTCGTCTGTTCGGAATTGCTTTCCAGCTGGCCGTTTACAGGTTTAGGTGTATGATTCCCTTAAGAATTTCACAAAATTGAAAAGATTAAGATTTTAATTATGGGTAAACTACCAAGAATAAGATATACATATATATATGTAATTGCATTAATTACCTGTGGCAGTGGGAGCGGAAGCTGGGCTATTGGCTTTTTGATTAGCCAGTTGGTAAAAGACTTGAGCATCTGGTGAGTTAGGAGGTAAGTTTAGAAGAGCTGCATGACATCGATCCCAACCAAGCAATGAACGTGTTAATGTTACAGCTGAGAAGAAGCATTACGAGTTGTTGCTACCAAATTAATAACGGATTCAAGATCCTACAACACGTATGATCACTGAATACATAATCGCCAGTTGGTTAGAGTTAGAGATTAAGAAATTGTGACCTGGGCACTGAGAAACATTGGCAGGGGCATGGCAAATTGAAGGCAACCCCAAAGCCAGCGTAATGTTGACCTTGAGGCCCAAATTAGGGTCATTTCTATCCTTAATAATCACGCACAAACACTTCTTATTGGTTTTGAGAACTTGCTTAAGACCACTGCAGCAATCTGGAGTGGGAGATTTGGCGTCGCCTCCAACGTAAGGTAGACAAGTTGCCAGCCCTGCTAACTGCTGTGCACATTCATCTATGTCTTTGTTGGAATCGGCCATCCCAAAGCTAACCAGCGATGGCATTATAGCCGCCATGGTAAGGAAGAACAGTGGTGTAGAACTAGTGGCAGTAGCGGTAGCCATTGTGGACAAAGCAAATGTCGTGGACATTAGAAGTTTTGGGCTTGGGTGGGCTATTTAAATGCAAAGCTTTTCTGGAAGAAAGTTGATAAATGCATTGTTGGGTTATGAGTGGAGCTTCTTATTCATTACGTTGACACTTTACAATCACCCTCGGGCATGACCAAAAAAAGGAAGAAGCTACACTTGTTTCTTTACCGCATCACTTCACCAACCCACCCAAGATCAATAATTATGCGTTATATGTCATCAACTCGTCATCCGACATATTGATGACATCATAATTATTTACAATTTATCGAAAAACTTTTAACAAATTTCTCAAAAGAAAACGTCAAACAACTGCATCCCGAATAAAAAGCTAGCAATTGCAGCCTCAGGTTTTGTGCGACCACAGCATAAAAGCCTACTTGCTTCACAATAATATTCGTAAGCAACCTACGCACGTGTCGCGTGTCTTTTCTCGCGTCCATATGAAATACCCACTCGGTCACTGATTCTCTGTCTCTTTTGTGCTTTCTTCCTTCCTTCCTCCTAGTACTAGCTAAGAACAACTAGAAAGGAAAAGATGGGGGTGGTGACCATAGACGGATCTACCGTACTTGCCTTCGTGAACAACGATGCTGAATTCGAGAAGAGCGTAAACGAGGCTTTTGGGCGACTGGATCTGAACAAGGACGGAGTGCTGTCCCGGTCGGAGCTCCGAAAGGCTTTGGAATCGATGCGTTTGGTGGAAAGCCACTTTGGGGTGGATGTGGCTACCCCTCCGGAGCAGCTCACCCAGTTATACGACTCCATCTTCGACAAGTTCGATTGTGATAAGAGTGGAACCGTTGACCTTGACGAGTTTCGGGCCGAGTTGAAGAAGATTTGGCTTGCTATTGCTGACGGCTTGGGTTCATCTCCCATTCAGATGGCCCTCGAGAATGATAATATCACCACTAATTTCCTCGAGAAAGCTGCTGATCTTGAGGCCAATTCTACAAATAATTAGTAATAATTAATTTCTTTTATATGTAACAACGATATATCATAGGCGTGGAATAAGTATGTGCAAGCATGTAGTATATATTTACTCTTTAGTGTGTACTAGAGTGATGTATACAACTTTGTTATTTTTGCTTCTTGTTGAAATTCAAGTTTATTGGATTACATGTTAATGTATCCAAATCCAGCTCTTACGGATTTACACGTTGTGGCGTGAGCTGGAAGACACACGCGGATGTTGGCTTTAAGACACATGTGAACAGTGAAGTTCCTGTTACACTTGAGTTGTTTTAAGACAGATGTGGAGGATGTTCGTTTCGATAAATAAAATTATTCATCAATTTCTCAAAAAATTTAGTAACCCAGTTTGACATATTCTGCTTATATTTGCGGGGTCTTCGTCTAGATTAATACTTTCAAGAAAGTGCAATAGATTTACACAAGGCCTCTTTAGAGTAACACAGCTCAAACCTTATAACTATCTCTTAACCTTACTTCCTGTGAAAGATTTTAACACTTAATAACACGATCGACTCGTGTTAACTTCGTTAGAAAATTTTTCTATTTACTTTCACTCAATAATAAATTAATAAAAATAACTCAAATATTTAAGCAACTAAGAACTAAACAACAAAATACCAGAGACAAAAGAAAGACTTTTTACGATTTTATTTTCTCGAAATAATCCAGCTGATTCTTTCTTCACCGAAAAACAAGTCACCATATTTCTTTAATTAATTGCCAATTCCCACTTCACCAAAGATGCTATTCGCTGTTTAATGAACTCAACACGTGTGCAATACAAATACACCCTCATCAACTCACTTCAACGTAGCATATATCCCATATCACATGTTATTTTTCAATCTGCCAAAAATCACTGCATACCCACAATCACTACACCGTAGCTCTCACACAAGACACGTTATTCAATAGTGGTTCTGCCTGAACTTGACGGGGCTGGACGTTACTGCTTGGATCCATAATCCTGATTGACTTCAGCTAAAGAAAACCTGCAAAACAAATAAGGCACGTCGGGGGTTGATTGCCGGCAGACCCTTCCGACGCTCAAGTTGTAAAACAGAGAAATAGCAAGAGGAAAGTTGAATAAAGAGAAGAATGTATTTACGATTGTTACTGTACACTTGAATGGGAGGAGATATATATACAAAGTCTATGTAACTAATCCGTATGCTAAATATATGATGCTAACTAATTACAAACTAACTATGCACAAATATCTATATAACAAAATAACAACTCTCAACACAAGTTAGTCTTTTTGAGAAGGTTTTGGTCTCTAAGAATAGACAAAATTAGGGTTGTAATGTCGTACCCGTATCATGGCCAAATAGTACCTTATATACGGAATAGCTTGCTAGGTTTAGGTCTTTACGTAGGTCTTTGTGTTTGCATGGGAGATTATCACCTACGACTGGGCCGTCGATGCCTAGGCCTGGGATTGGGCCTTGTATAGCCGACCTACCCATAAGCCCCATACTCCTCGAGTCTGATCAAAGAGAAGGGTCGAAGGAGTATTTTAGGATTGTGCGGATCGTCTTCATGGCAGCTCGTGACAAGGCTGGTCGATCGGAGATCAATGTCCCATGCGCAACAGCTCCTGCTATGATAGAAGGTCGATCGGACATTTACGCCTAGTGTGCGATATCTCGGGCTAGGACAGGACGATCGGTCGGTTGGTGCTAGGGCTGGGTGATCGATCGACTCGTGCTAGGAAAGGATGATCGATCGGCTCGCGCTATGCCAGGGCGATCAAGCGGGCGTCGATGTCTAGTCGCAACGTTAGGTCTAATTATTACTTGACGATACGTATCTTCTGTGCGCCGTTCAAAATTTGAAACGATGCATCCTTTTAACTGCCGCGCAGCTGTCATGAGCTGTTATACGCTGTCATGCGTGTCCTTTCGATTGTCACGCCTCTTCGGGTCTTTAATGACCCTGATTTACCGCAGCTCAGATTTTGCCACGTGTTCAACCTCGGCTCGGATTTCACCACACGGCTAACGCCAATTGGTACTCCCGTTCAGTTGATGCTATAAATTTTGGAATCGGCAGTCTTCTTCTACTCTGCGTATTTGTTTTTTCGGCTTCTATTCTCTGTATTCTCATCTCTTTGTCTGCAGTCACCGGAGTGTACTTTTCACCACCGTCTTCCAAATTCCAAACTTCAACCACTAACTAGGTACGTCCTTTTTCCTCCCTTCATCCCATAAATTTTCTTTTTGTAATCATGTCGTCAACCAGCCCTACAGGTGAAGTTAGTCCTAGGGAGGAAACTGCCGAGAGGGCCTTACAGATTGTTGGGCCGCTGGGGATAGCGGCAGAAATGGTGGAGGTGCCGAAGGCCGGCGGGAATGAGGCGCTTGAGGCAGGGAGAACTGAGGAAATTGGGGCGAGTGCCCGGAAGGATGGGCAGATTGTTGAGAAACCGCTGAGTGACCCATCGACGATGACCGCGGGGGAGTTGAATCGATCGGTCATCAAGAATAACATCCCTGTGGCGTGGGGACCCAGACTGGCCTCCGAGAACGAACGGGTTCATAGCAGTCCAGGAGGGTACTTTGCTGTTTTAGACAGCTTTTTCTCGGTCAGTGGTGCGAAGCTCCTATATGCCCCGATCATTGACGAGGTGTGTTGCGCCTACCAACTGAGGCCGAGTCAAATTCCTCTGAACAGCTGGAGGTTTATTAATAGTCTGGCCTTGCTGTGTCATTAGTTTGGATGTCCTCCGTCAATCGGCATTATGCGCCATTTCTTGCTGATGAACCAAAGCTCGAGCGCTGGGGCCGGGGTCCCTCACTTCCAGTATAGAGATGCCCACTATCGTCCTGCTGGAACCGCTTCTAAAGTTCAAGCTTGGCGGATGAAATATTTCTTTGTGAGGCCCCTAGGATCATCCTTTGAGTCCAGGCTGTGGAGGTATCCCCTAGCTGAGCGATGGAACGACATCTCGAATCTGTCCCTTACTAGGGAGGAATGGGAGGTGGTCGATCGCATCAAGGCGCTCGGCCGGTATGACTTCGATCGCCTCATTTTGGGATATCGCGGGGGGGCCTCGGCCGATTCACTCTTACTCGACCCCCGCCCTGAATTAGCGGGCTAGGAGAAGAAACTGCCCCTTCTGGTTGATTCCCCATAATTTAACTTCTTGCTATCTTCATAAGTATTGGTTTCGATTTCTAACCTGTTTCTTTACTTGCGCAGTCATGGTAAAGCTCAGTGATTTCACCGGATCTTCCAGTTCCACCAAAGGACAGCGCAAAGCTGCTGGGCCTTCCAAGACAAAGGGCCAAGGCAAGAAAGAGGAGGTCAGCGCGGATGCCGCTCAGCTTACTGTTCCCGAGCAAGACGTTGCTCAGCCTATTATTCCCGAGCAGTTTGCAATGTTCGTTCTGGCGGCTGTCCCCGAGCAGCTAGCAGTGATGACCCGGTCAGCTGGTGAGAGCCTAGCGGTCATAGAGGAGGAGGAGGAAGAGGTAGAGCCACCTCTTAAGAGGAAGAAAACCGTTCGGGTTCTCGACCGACCGCACTGCCCATCGGATAAAGGCAGGGAGAAGAAAAAAGAGAAGAAGAAAGAGAAAGGCAAGAGGAAGGAGCGAGCGACCGGCTCGGGGAAGTGGGTGTCCACGATCAGTCTGGATGAGGCTGCATCGCTTAGGGACATCGACGTGTCCCTCGAAATTGCCCAGAAGGCTGTTCCTCCCGGGACGAGGAGGTTTTGGGTAACTTGGACAATAAGGAGCTGTTGGGTAGTCTCGTGCGCAGCTGCGTAAGGGGTCTGGCGCTCTCCTTTGCCACGTATCAGTGCCTCGACCAACTCGATGGAGTCTCCAAATCGCTGGACCGGGAAGTCAAGGACCTTCACGAGAAGGTCCGTGTTTTGAGAGCCGAGCTTTCAGAGGCGAAGGAGGAGAAGGACTTTTTACGGGCTCAGCTCTCTTCCTTGGAGGAGGAGAGGAAATTTTGGGAAGAAGATAGGAGCATGTTGAGGGCTCAGCTTACCTTGGGGGAGGAGGAGAAAAGCAGGGTGGTCGCGGCAAGGGACGAGTTGGCGAAGAAGTGTGAGGACATGAAGGAGGAGGTTCTTAAAGCCAACTCGACCGCTAAAATGGAGCAAGAGCTCCATTCGAAAATGTGCCAGGACTGCCACGAGGTCGTGAGGGACAAGCTGAGAGCTGAGAACAAGCTGATGGAGTTGCGAAGTTCTATCAGGGGGAGAGGATTGACGCAATCAAGCGGTGGAAAGAGCGGCACCTAAACAAGAAGTGCCTAGAATTCACTTGTGATTTGTATCTTTCCCTCTTGAGGAATTGCCACGGTGTTTGCGCCCTTGACGGGTCGGACGGTCCGTCATTTGAGGATTATACCGAGCCGTTGCTTCCATCCAAGCTCGGCCTTTCTCTGGAGGAAATGAGGGAGATAGCCAAGAGAGAACAAGAGGTAGTTCCGGATGAGGAGCTGGACCTTAGCTCGGATGAGGAGGAAGAGCGATCTCACGGGGGTGTCTCTCCGGTCATTCCTGCAGACTCTGGTCCCGCCTCGGTTGCTTTGCCGACCTCCCCTCCTGTCGATCCAACTGTTTCTCTTCCTGGAGATCCCCACTAACTTGGGCTGTAGGACCCTCAAAGCTCACCTGGTCGGGCTTGTGACCGGGACTTACTGTGGTGAAAACTGTGGGCTTGTAAAGAATTTGGCTGTCACAGGACTTGTCAGCACAAATATACCAAAATCTATAATGGACAGATTGTTTGAATTTGGCATGGAGAAACTCATTGATGATACTTGCAGTAGACCGGGTAGGAAGGATAATATTTCTAAGTGGAGAAGCTCATCTGGTCGAGCTTGTGACTAGAACGAAATGTAGAGAAATAAAGATTTTTTATTTTTATCCTTTGTCGTCTTCTCAATTTTGCGAACGTAACTTGGATTGTCATTAGTTTTGTAGAAAGGTTTGCTTTTTCATATAGCAGGGGCGTCGACAAATCCTTTGACCGATAGACGTGAAAGAAACCAGCCGAGCGATGTTGAGGGCGAGCGATCTAAGATTCTGTTCTTGGCATCGCCTGGTTCTAAGATCCCATCTTGGTAACCTGGCCGAACGTGGTCGAGGCCGAGCGATCTAAGATTATGTTCTTGGCATCGCCTGGTTCCAAGATCCCGTCTTGGTAACCTGGTCAAATGTGGTCGAGGCCGAGTGATCCAAGATTCTATTCTTGGCATCGCCTGATTCCAAGATCCCGTCTTGGTAACCTGGCCGAATGTGGTCGAGGCTGAGCGATCCAAGATTATGTTCTTGGCATCACCTGGTTCCAAGATCCCGTCTTGGTAACCTGGCCGAACGTGGTTGAGGCTGAGCGATCCAAGATTCTGTTCTTGGCATCGCCTGGTTCCAAGATCCTGTCTTGGTAACCTGGCCGAATGTGGTCGAGGCCGAGCGATCTAAGATTCTGTTCTTGGCATCGCCTGGTTCCAAGATCCCGTCTTGGTAACCTGGCCGAACGTGGTCGAGGCCAATCGATCCAAGATTCTGTTCTTGGCATTGCCTGGTTCCAAGATCCCATCTTGGTAACATGGCCGAGAGGTGTCGATGGCAATCAGTCTGTCTTTTCGTTCTAGCGCATTTTGGCGAGACTCTTTTTGCCAAGAAACTTCAAAACCCTTTATTAATGATGATAAAGGCGTGGGTTGTTTAAAAATCTGACTGGCAAGGCCAGGAAAAAGGTACCCACTACAAATGCGTAAGCAACAATAAAGTACAAGATAAATAAATAAATAAAGCAAAGCTTATCTATTGATAAAACGCCTTCAGGTTATGAGAGTTCCAGGGCCTCGGTAGAATCTTGCCATCAACGCTGCATAGGATGTAAGAGCCGTGTCCGACTTGTTTAACCACTTGATAGGGTCCTTACCACGTTTGTCCGAGCTTTCCGGGATGCTTCCCAGCCGCCTTGATCTTTCTTAAAACATAGCCGCCAATCTTTATGTCGCTCGGCCTTACCCTTTTGTTGTAAAATCTTGTTGCTTTTTGTCTGATGGCTTCTGAGCGAGCGGCTGCCCTATCCTTGTCTTCACTAAGAAGCACAAGTTCTGCTGATCGCAGCTCTGTCGTTCGATTAATGTAATCGACCTTGGAAACCGGTTAAAATAAAATATTTTCAAGATTGCAGCAAGCTGAACCTCGGGTAGTCTCTCTCGATGGAACCGTTATGAAATTGATTAAAAAGTCTAGCCTAGAGTTTGAATCATGCAATTAAAGCAATTA
>JAOQMR010000009.1:23392288-23413282 GCA_027563865.1 Erythroxylum pelleterianum
AACGTTGCTGTCCCATTTCTCAAGCCACCCACTTGATTCACGCAGCTGCTTCTTTCTTTTATTTTCACCAGCTAAATCGTTAGCTTCCTTAAGTCTCCAACCCCACCAAGCTTCAACGTGTTCTTCTTAGCTGCTCACCAAGCCAAGCATCAACGTATATTTCTCTGGTTTCCTTCGACTATCACGATGTTGCTTCAGCCTTGTCTTCACCCAGCTCTTTGTTATTTTCCAGCTACAGCGTGTCTTGCTTCAACAGCTGCTCACGTCCACCAGCTGCTTCCCTATTAAATGTCTACCAGCTGCTGTAACGTCTTCATTTGCTGCTTCTACCACCTGGTTTGTTTTTGTGTTGCCATAAATGAGTGATGGGCTCTAACGTATCCCACCTCCTGCTTCTCTCTTATCCTCGTTACTCCTCCAGCTAATATATATTTTATTTTCAAACTGCCTCACATTCTAGTCTCCCAAAAACTTTGTCACGTTGCTTCCTTTTTTTACCACTAGCTGATGTTTGAGTGGTTGTAATATCTTGAGCGCTGATCCCACGTGAGTTTGGAGTTGGTTAGTATGTGTTCTTTCTTTGGTTGGTGGTGTATGCGAAGCAGCCTTGGGAGTGTTTTCTTTTATGACGCCACCCTTTCAAACTCATCAATATAACCGCCTACTAAACCCCGCTGAACTACTGATTTTAACTGTTCGATCGGGTCTCCTTCATCCCTACCCCCATAATGATCGAACAATGAGCGTTTGAACCTCTCCTAAGTCATACACAGGTCTATCTCCCGTAGATTTGTGAACTAGTAGAGCGTCAACCCCTCCATGCAAATCTGAACCATGGGTATACAAAGCTTAAGAGGGATTTCATGAATCATAAAATATGATTCAGCTCTCGTGACCCAAACAAATGGGTCATCCCCGTGGAAAGCAGGGAGGTCGACCCTACGTGCGACATTCCTATATTCCTCCCATGCACGTTCTGTAGCTACCGAAGAAGCGTGGTCACCCTTTCAGCGATGCCCAACACCTTGTTGTCCACCTGTGGGCCTGTCATTGCTGGCGGTAACGAAAGAGAGGTGCGCGGGTCTGTCACCATCCGACATCCTATATCATAAATCCTACATCTTAAATCCTAAACCTAAACCTTAAACTTTAATCCTAAAAACTATATCCTATATCTTATATCCTAAATCTTAAATCCTAATATCTAAATTCAAAGGCCTAAATTATAAAACTTAAACCATAATACTATAACCTTTAACCCTAAATTTAAAAATAATCCCAAAATTAAATACATGCTTTAAGGATTGCAATTATCTAAGAATCAATATTTGTTCACCAAGCAAGACAAAAAAAGGTTACCTTCATACCATCTCTATCAAATCTGACAAATCCAGCCATTGTCATCATAAACGAAGTTGCCTTCTACGACAAATAGTAGGTAAAAATATTTACAATATTGAATTAAAGGTTCTGTGTGCAGTAAAATACTATAATTATACTTACCAAAACCCTTAAAGTTTTTGGATTACATATTTCAAAGATGGTCATTGCTAGGTGCTGGTAGAAACTAATTTCTCTTTCAAAAACAAGACAAGAACACCTACAATTGTACTTATAAAACCTCCAGTTGTGCTCGATATTGACAAATCAAAAAAGAAATAAAATTTTATGAACTTTAAAAACTAGAGATTAAGACAAGTATATGCATGCATTGCGACAAAAAAGGTAAAAGATATTAATTAGTCAAGAAAGCACATAATCATACTAAAATATTAATTGCAACATACTTTACAAAAGGGAAACTTGACAAATATAACCAAATCCTGAACCTAAGACCTATAACCTACAACCTACGCTCTAAACCTAAACCTTAAACTTTAATCCTAAATACTATATCCTACATCATATATCCTAAATCCTAAACCTTAACCTTAAACTTTAGTCCTAAAAACTATATCCTATATCCTATATCTTATATCCTAAATCATAATATCCAAGTCCTAAAACCTAAACCTTAATACTTAAACCTTTAACCCTAAACTTAAAAATAAATCCCAAAATTGAGTACATGCTTTAAGGAATGCAATTATCTAAGAACCAATATTTCTTCACCAAGCAAGATAAAAAAAGGTTACCTTCATACCATCTCTATCAAATCTGACAAATCCAACCTTTGTCATTATCAACGAAGTCGTCTTCTACAACAAACAGTAGGTAAAAATAATTAAAATATTGAAGTAAAGGTTCTGTGTGCAGTAAATTAGAGATTAAAACAAGTATATGCACACATTACGACAAAAAAGGTAAAAGATATTAATTAGTCAAGAAAGCACAAAATCATACTAAAATATTAATTGCAACAAGCTTTTTAAAAGGTGAACTTAACAAATACAACCAAAACCTAAACCTTAAACTTAAACTTAAATACTAAACATTAAATCCTAAATCCTAATACCTAAGACCTATAACTTATCACCTATAACCTAAACCTCAAACATGAATCCTAAACACTAAACCCTAAATCCTAATACCTAAGACCTATAACCTACAATCTACGTTCTAAACCTAAACCTAAACCTCAAACTTTAAACCTCTAATCCTACATCCTATATCCTACATTCTACATCCTATATCCTATATCCTTTGTCCTATATCCTATATCTTATATCGTAATATCTAAATCTTAAGACCTAAACTACAAAACCTAAACCTTAATACTCTAACGCTTTAAACCTAAACTGAAAAATAAATCCCAAAAGTAAGTACATGCATTAAGGAATACAATTATCTAAGAATCAATATTTCTTTGCCAAGCAAGAAAAAAATGGTTACCTTAATACCATCTCTATCAATTCCGCCAAATCCAGTCATTGTCATCATCAAGAAGTCGCCTTCTGTAAGAAACTGTAGGTTTAAATTATTAAAATATTGAAGAAAAGGTTCTGTGTGAAATAAAATACAATATTTACATTTACCAAAATCCTTGGAGTTGATAGATTACATTTTTCAAGGATGGACAATGCTATGCGTTGGTAGAAACTAATTCCTCTTTCAGAGATAAGAACACACATAATTGTACTTACGACAACTCTATTTGTGCTCGATATTGACAAATCAAAAAACAAATCAAAATTTATGAACCTCAAAAATTAGAGATTAAAGAAAGTATACGCATGCATTACGACAAAAAAGGTAAAAGATATTAAATAGTCAAGAAGACACATAACCATACTAAAATATTAATTGCAACATGCTTTATAAAAGGTGAACTTAACAAATACAACTAACCTAAACCTTAAGCATAAACTTAAACTTAAATACTAAACATTAAATCCTAAATCCTAATAACTAAGACCTATAACTTATAACATACAACCTAAACCTTAAACTTTAATCCTAAATACAAAACCCTAAATCCTAATTCCTAAGACCTACAACCTACAACCTACAACCTATGTTCTAAAACTAAACCTCAAACCTTGATCCTAAATACTATATCCTATATCCTATATCCTATATCTTACATCCTATATCCTATATCCTATATCCTACATCCTACATCCTTTATCCTATATCCTATATCATATATCCTATATTCTAATATCTAAATCCCAAAACCTAAATTATAAAAACTAAACATTAATATTCTAACCCTGTAACCCTAAACTTAAAAATAAATCCCAAAAGCAAGTACATGCTTTAAGGAATGCAATTATCTAAGAATCAATATTTCTTTACCAAGCAAGACAAAAAATGGTTACCTTCATACCATCTCTATCAATTCCGCCGAATCCAACCATTGTCTTCATCAACGGAGTCGTCTTCTGCAACAAACTGTAAGTTTAAATAGTTACAATATTGAAGCAAAAGTTCTGTGTGCAGCAAAATACTATAATTACACTTACCAAAAGCCTTGGAGTTGTTGGATGACATCTTTAAAGGATGGCCATTACTAGGCGCTGGAAGAAGCCAATTCCTCTTTCAAAGACAAGAACACCTACGATTGCACTTACAACACCTTCAGTTGTGCTCGATATTGACAAATCAAAAAAGAAATCAAATTTCATGAACTTCAAAAATTAGAGATTAAAACAAGTATACGCATGCATTACAAAAAAAAAAGTAATAGATATTAATTAGTCAAGAAAGCACATAATCATACTAAAATATTAATTGCAACATGCTTTATAAAAGGGCAACATAACAAATACAACCAAATCCTAAACCTAAGACCTATAACTTACAACCTACGTTCTAAACCTAAACCTCAAACTTTAATCCTAAATATTATATCCTATATCCTATATCCTGAATCCTATATCCTACATCAAATATCCTATATCCTATATCCAAAATCCTAAATCTTAAATCCTAAATCCTAAACCTAAACCTTAAACTTTAATCCTGAAAACTATATCCTAAATCCTAACATCTAAATCCTAATACCTAAACTATAAAGCCTATACCTTAATACTCTAACCTTTAACCCTAAACTTAAAAACAATCCCAAAATTAAGTACAGGCTTTAAAGAATGAAATTATCTAAGAATCAATATTTGTTTACCGAAAAAGACAAAAAATGGTTACCTTCATACCATCTTTGTCAATTCCGCCGAATCCAGCCATTGTCTTCGTAAACGGAGTCATCTTCTGCAATAAATTGTAGGTTTAAATAGTCACAATATTGAAGCAAAGGTTTTGGGTGCAACAAAATACTATAATTACACTTACCAAAAGCCTTGGAGTTGTTGGATTACATCTTTAAAGGATGGCCATTGCTAGGCGCTAGAAGAAACCAATTCCTCTTTCAGAGACAAGAACACCTACGATTGTACTTACAACACCGCCAGTTGCGCTCGATATTAACAAATCAAAAAAGAAATCAAATTTCATGAACTTCAAACATTAGAGATTAAAGCAAGTATACGCATGCATTAAAAAAGTAAAAGATATTAATTAGTCAAGAAAGCACATAATCATCCAAAAATATTAATTGCAACATGCTTTATAAAACGGCAACTTGACAAATACAACCAAATCCTAAACCTAAGACCTATAACTTACAACCTACGTTCTAAACCTAAACCTCAAACTTTAATCCTAAATACTATATCCTCCATATCCTAAATCCTATATCCTACATCAAATATCCTATATCCTATGTCCTAAATCCTAAGTCCTAAGCCTAAACCTTAAACTTTAATCTTAAAAATTATATCTTATATCCTATAGCATATAGCCTAAATCCTATTATCTAAATCCTAATACCTAAACTATAAAACCTAAACCTTAATTCTATAACCTTTAACCCTAAACTTAAAAATAAATCCCAAAATTAAGTACATACTTTAAGGAATGAAATTATCTAAGAATCAATATTTGTTTACCAAGAAAGACAAAAAATGGTTACCTTCATACTATATCTATCAATTCTGCCGAATCCAACCATTGTCTTCATCAACAGAGTCATCTCCTACAACAACTGCAAGTTTAAATAGTTACAATATTGAAGCAAAGGTTTTGTGTGCAGCAAAATACTATAATTACACTTACCAAAAGCCTTGGAGATGTTGGATGACATCTTTAAAGGATGGCTATTGCTAGCTGCTGGAAGAAACCAATTCCTCTTTCAGAGACAAGAACACCTACGATTGTACTTACAGCACCTCCAGTTGTGCTCGATATTGACAAATCAAAAAAGAAATAAAAATTTATGAACATTAAAAATTTGAGATTAAAACAAGTATACGCAAGCATTACGACAAAAAAGGTAACTTGACAAATACAACCAAATCCTAAACCTAAGACCTATAAGTTACAACCTACGTTCTAAACCTAAACCTCAAACTTTAATCCTAAATATTATATCCTCTATATCCAAAATCCTATATCCTACATCCAATATCCTATATCCTATATCTTAAATCCTAAACTAAACCTTAAACTTTAATCCTAAAATCTATATCTTATATCCTATATCCTATATTCTATATCCTATATCATATATCCTAATATCTAAATCCTAATACCTAAACTATAAAACCAAAACCTTAATACTCTAACCTTTAACCCTAAACTTAAAAATAAATCCCAAACTTAAGTACATGATTTAAAGAATGCAATTATCTAAGAATCAATATTTGTTTACCAAGAAAGACAAAAATTGGTTACCTTCATACCATCTCTATCAATTCCGCCGAATCCAGCCAATGTCTTCATCAACGGAGTGGTCTTTTGCAACAAACTGTAGGTTTAAATAGTTACAATACTGAAGCAAAGGTTCTGTGTGCAGCAAAATACTGTAATTACACTTACCAAAAGCCTTGGGGTTGTTGGATGACATCTTCAAAGGATGGCCATTGCTAGGCACTGGAAGAAGCCAATTCCTCTTTCAGAGACAAGAACACCTACAATTGTACTTACAGCACCTCCAGTTGTGCTCGATATTGACAAATCAAAAAAGAAATCAAATTTCATGAACTTCAAAAATTAGAAATTAAAGCAAGTATACGCATGCATTACAAAAAAAAGTAAAAGAGATTAATTAGTCAACAAAGCACATAATTATACTAAAATATTTATTACAACATGCTTTAAAAAGGGGCAACTTGACAAATACTGCCAAATCCTAGACCTAAGACCTATAACTTACAGCGTACGTTCTAAAACGACACCTCAAACTTTAATCCTAAATACTATATCCTCCATATCCTAAATCCTATATCCGACATCCAATATCCAATATCCTATATCCTATATCCTATATCCTAAACCTAAACCTTAAACTTTAATCCTAAAAACTATATCTTATATCGTATATCCTATATCCAAAATCCTAATATCTAAATCCTAATACCTAAACTATAAAACCTAAACCTTAAAACTCTAACCTTTAACCCTAAACTTAAAAATAAATCCCAAAATTAAGTACATGATTTAAGGAATGTAATTATCTAAGAATCAGTATTTGTTTACCAAGAAAGACAAAATATGGTTACCTTCATACCATCTCTATCAATGCCACCGAATCCGGCCATTGTCTTCATCAACAGAGTCGTCTTCTGCAACAAACTGTAAGTTTAAATAGTTACAATATTGAAGCAAAAGTTCTGTGTGCAGCAAAATACTATAATTACACTTACCAAAAGCCTTGGAGTTGTTCGATAACATCTTTAAAGGATGGCCATTGCTAGGCGCTGGAAGAAACCAATTCCTCTTTCAGAGACAAGAACACCTACGATTGTACTTATAGCACCTCCAGTTGTGCTTGATATTGACAAATCAAAAAAGAAATCAAATTTAATGAATTTCAAAAATTAGAGATTAAAGCAAGTACACGCATGCATTACGAAAAAAAAGTAAAATATATTAATTAGTCAAGAAAGCACATAATCATACTAAAATATTAATTGTAACATGCTTTACAAAAGTGCAACTTGACAAATACAACCAAATCCTAAACCTAAGACTTATAACTTACAACCTACGATCTATACCTAGACCTCAAACTTTAATCCGAAATACTATATCCTCTATATCCTAAATCCTACATCCTACATCCAATATCCTAAATCCTAAATCCTAAACCTAAACCTTAAACTTTAATCCTAAAAACTATATCATATATCCTATATCCTATATCTTATATCTTATATCTTATATCCTATAACCTATATCCTAAATCCTAATATCTAAATCCTAATAACTAAACTGTAAAACCTAAACCTTAATACTCTAACCTTTAACCCTAAACTTAAAAATAAATCCCAAAATTAAGTACATGCTTTAAGGAATGCAATTATCTAAGAATCAATATTTGTTTACTAAGAAAGACAAAAAATGGTTACCTTCATACCATCTCTATCAATTTCGCCTAATCCAGCCATTGTCCTCATCAACAGAGTCGTCTTCTGCAACAACTGTAAGTTTAAATAGTTACAATATTGAAGCAAAAGTTATGTGTGCAGCAAAATACTATAATTACACTTACCAAAAGCCTTGAAGTTGTTGGATGACGTCTTTAAAGGTTGGCCATTGCTAGGCACTGGAAGAAACCAATTCCTCTTTCAGAGACAAAAACACTTACGATTGTACTTACGACACCTCGAGTTGTGCTCGATATTGACAAATCAAAAAAGAAACCAAATTTCATGAACTTCAAAAATTAGAGATTAAAGCAAGTATACCCATGTATTATGAAAAAAAAAAGTAAAAGATATTAATTAGTCAAGAAAGCACATAATCATACTAAAATATTAATTGCAACATGTTTTATAAAAAGGCAACTTGACAAATACAACCAAATCCTAAACCTAAGACCTACAAGTTACAACCTACGCTCTAAACCTAAACCTCGAGCTTTAATCCTAAATACTATATCCTGTATATCCTAAATCTTATATCCTACATCCAACATCCTATATCCTATATCCTATATCCTATATCCTATATCCTATATCCTATATCCTAAAACCTATACTTAAACTTAAAACTTAAACTTTAATCCTAAAAACTATATCCTATATCCTATATCCTATATCTTATATCCTAAATCCTAATATCTAAATCCTAATACCTAAACTATAAAACCTAAATCTAATACTCTAACCTTTAACCCTAAACTTAAAAATAAATCCCAAACTTAAGTACATACTTTAAGGAATGAAATTATCTAAGAATCAATATTTGTTTACCAAGAAAGACAAAAAATGGTTACCTTCATACTATATCTATCAATTCTGCCGAATCCAACCATTGTCTTCATCAACAGAGTCATCTCCTACAACAACTGCAAGTTTAAATAGTTACAATATTGAAGCAAAGGTTTTGTGTGCAGCAAAATACTATAATTACACTTACCAAAAGCCTTGGAGTTGTTGGATGACATCTTTAAAGGATGGCCATTGCTAGGCGCTGGAAGAAGCCAATTCCTCTTTCAGAGACAAGAACACCTACAATTGTAATTACAGCACCTCCAGTTGTGCTCGATATTGACAAATCAAAAAAGAAATCAAATTTCATGAACTTCAAAAATTAGAGATTAAAGCAAGTATACACATGCATTATGAAAAAAAGTAAAAGATATTAATTAGTCAAGAAATCACATAATCATACTAAAATATTAATTGCAACATGCTTTACAAAAGGGCAACTTGACAAATACAACCAAATCCTAAACCTAAGACCTATAACTTACAACCTACGTTCTATACCTAAACCTCAAACTTTAATCCGAAATACTATATCCTCTATCTCCTAAATCCTATATCCTACATCCAATATCCTATATCTTATATCCTAAACCTAAACCTTAATCTTTAATCCTAAAAACTATATCCTATATCCTATATCCTATATCTTATATCGTATATCCTATATCCTAAATCCTAATATCTAAATCCTAATACCTAAACTATAAAACCTAAACCTTAATACTCTAACCTTTAACCCTAAACTTAAAATAAATCCCAAAATTAAGTACATGCTTTAAGGAATGCAATTATTTAAGAATCAATTTTTGTTTACTAATACATGCTTTAAGGAATGCAATTATCTAAGAATCAATATTTGTTTACTAAGAAAGACAAAAAAAATGGTTACCTTCATACCATCTCTATCAATTTCGCCGAATCCAGCCATTGTCTTCATCAGCGGAGTCGTCTTCTGCAACAAACTGTAAGTTTAAATAGTTACAATATTAAAGAAAAAGTTCTGTATATAGCAAAATACTATAATTACACTTACCAAAAGCCTTGCAGTTGTTGGATGACATCTTTAAAGAATGGCCATTGCTAGGCACTGGAAGAAACCAATTCCTCTTTCAGAGACAAGAACATTTACAATTGTACTTACGGCACCTCAAGTTGTGCTCGATATTGGCAAATCAAAAAAGAAATCAAATTTCATGAACTTTAAAAATTAGAGATTAAAGCAAGTATACCCATGTATTATGGAATAAAAAAAGTAAAAGATATTAATTAGTCAAGAAAGCACATAATCATACTAAAATATTAATTGCAACATGCTTTACAAAAGGGCAACTTGACAAATACAACCAAATCCTAAACCTAAGGCCTATAACTTACAACCTACGTTCTAAACCGAAACCTCAAACTTTAATCCTAAATACTATATCCCCTATATCCTCTATATCCTAAATCCTATATCCTACATCCAATATCCCATATCCTATATCCTATAGCCTATATCCTAAACCTAACCTTAAACTTTAATTCTAAAAACTATATCCTATATCTTATATCTTATATCCTATGACCTATATCCTAAATCCTAATGTCTAAATCCTAATACCTAAACTGTTAAAACCTAAACCTTAATACTCTAATCTTAAACCCTAAACTTAAAAATAAATCCCAAAATTAAGTACATGCTTTAAGGAATGCAATTATTTAAGAATCAATTTTTGTTTACTAATACATGCTTTAAGGAATGCAATTATCTAAGAATCAATATTTGTTTACTAAGAAAGACAAAAAATGGTTACCTTCATACCATCTCTATCAATTCCGCCGAATCCAACCATTGTCTTCATCAACGGAGTCGTCTTCTGCAACAAATTGTAAGTTTAAATAGTTACAATATTGAAGCAAAAGTTATGTGTGCAGCAAAATACTATAATTACACTTACCAAAAGCCTTGAAGTTGTTGGATGACATCTTTAAAGGATGGCCATTGCTAGGCACTGGAAGAAGCCAATTCCTCTTTCAGAGACAAGAACACCTACGATTGCACTTACAGCACCTCCAGTTGGGCTCGATATTGACAAATCAAAAAAGAAATCAAATTTCATGAACTTCAAAAATTAGAGATTAAAGCAAGTATACGCATGCATTACAAAAAAAAAGTAATAGATATTAATTAGTCCAGAAAGCACATAATCATACTAAAATATTAATTGCAACATGCTTTATAAAAGGGCAACTTGACAAATACAACCAAATCCTAAACCTAAGACCTATAACTTACAACCTACGTTCTAAACCTAAACCTCAAACTTTAATCCTAAGTACTGTATCCTCTATATCCTAAATCCTATATCCTACATCCAATATCCTATATCCTAAATCCTAAACCTAAACCTTAAACTTTAATCCTAAAAAATATATCATATATCCTATATCTTATATCCTAAATCCTAATATCTAAATCCTAATACCTAAACTATATAAAACCTAAACCTTAATACTCTAACCTTTAACCCTAAACTTAAAAATAAATCTCAAAATTAAGTACATGCTTTAAGGAATGCAATTATCTAAGAATCAATATTTGTTTACCAAGAAAGACAAAAAATGGTTACCTTCATACCATCTCTATCAATTCCGCTGAATCCAACCATTGTCTTCATCAACGGAGTCATCTTCTGCAACAAACTGTAGGTTTAAATAGTTACAATATTGAAGCAACAGTTCTGTGTGCAGCAAAATACTATAATTACACTTACCAAAAGCCTTGGAGTTGTTGGATGACATCTTTAAAGGATGGCCATTGCTAGGAGCTGGAAGAAGCCAATTCCTTTTTCAGAGACAAGAACACCTACGATTGTACTTACAACACCTCCAGTTGTGCTCGATATTGAAAAATCAAAAAAGAAATCAAATTTCATGAACTTCAAAAATTAGAGTTTAAAGCAAGTATAGGCACGCATTAAGAAAAAAAAAGGTAAAAGATATTAATTAGTCAAGAAAGCACAAAATCATAGTAAAATGTTAATTGCCATATGCTTTATAAAAGGGGAATTTGACAAATACAATCAAATCCTAAACCTAAGACCTATAACCTACAACCTACGTTCTAAACCTACACCTCAAACTTTAATCCTATATCCTACATCCTATATCCTAAACCTAGACCTTAAACTTTAATCCTAAAAACAATATCCTATATCTTATATCCTAAATCCTAAATCCTAATATCTAAATCCTAAGACCTAAACTATAAAACCTAAACCTTAATACTCTAACCCTTTAACCCTAAACTTAAAAATAAATCCTAAAATTAAGTACATACTTTAAGGAATGCAATTATCTAAGAATTAATATTTGTTTACCAAGCAAGACAAAAAATGGTTACCTTCATACCATCTCTATTAAATCTGACAAATCCAGCCATTGTCATCATCAACGAAATCGTCTTCTGCGAGTAGGTGAAAATAATTACAATATTGAAGTAAAGGTTCTGTGTGCAGTAAAATATTATAAGTACACTTACCAAATGCCTTGGAGTTGTTGAATTACATTTTTCAAACATGGTCATTGCTAGGTGCTGGTAGAAACCAATTTCTCTTTCAAAGACGAGAACACCTACAATTATACTTACAATACCTACAGTTGTGCTCGATATTGACAAATCAAAAAAGAAATAAAATTTATGAACTTTAAAAATTAGAGATTAAGACAAGTATACGCATGCATTACGACAAAAAAGGTAAAAGATTTTAATTAGTCAAGAAAGCACATAATAATACTAAAATATTTATTGCAATATGCTTTTTAAAAGGAACTTAACAAATACATCCAAAACCTAATCCTTAAACTTAAACTTAAATACTAAGCATTAAATCTTAATACCTAAGACCTATAACTTATAACCTATAACTCAAACCTTAAACTTTAATCCTAAACATTAAACCTTAAATCCTAATACCCAAGACCTATGATCTACAACTTACGTTCTACACCTAAACCTCAAACTTTAATCCTACATCTTATATCCTACATCCTACATCCTACATCCTATATTCTATATCCTATGTCCTATATCCTAATATCTAAATCCTAAGACCTAAACTATAAAACCTAAACCTTAATGCTCTAACCCTTTAACCCTAAACTTAAAAATAAATCCCAAAAGTAAATATATGCTTTAAGGAATGCAATTATCTAAGAATCAATATTTGTTTGCCAAGCAAGACAAAAAATGGTTACCTTCATGCCATCTCTATCAATTCCGCCAAATCCAGTCGTTGTCATCATCATCGGAGTCGTCTTCTGTGACAAATTGTAGGTTAAATTATTACATTATTGAAGCAAAGGTTCTATGTGAAGTAAAATACAATTTTTACACTTACCAAAACCCTTGAAGTTGTTAGATTACATTTTTCAAGGATGGCCCTAGCTAGGTGTTGGTAGAAACCAATTCCTCTTTTAAAGAGAAGAACACCTAGAATTGTACTTACGGGACCTCCAGTTGTGCTCAATATTGACAAATCAAAAAAGAAATCAAAATTTATAAACTTCAAAAATTAGATATTAAAGCAAGTATACGCAAGCATTATGAAAAAAAAAGTAAAAGGTATTAATTAGTCAAGAAAGCACATAATCATACTAAAATATTAATTGTAACATGCTTTATAAAAGGGCAACTTGACAAATACAGCCAAATCCTACACCTTAAACTTAAATACTTAAACATTAAATCCTAAATCCTAAATCTTATAAGTTATAACCTATAACCTTAACCTAAACTTTAATCCTAAACACTAGACCCTAAATTCTAATACCAAAGACCTATAAACTACAACCTACGTTCTAAACCTAAATCTCAAACTTTAATCCTTTATCCTATATCCTAAATTCTAATATCTAAATCTTAAGACCTAGACTATAAAACCTAAACTTAAAACTCTAACCCTTTAATCCTAAACTTAAAGAAAAAGAATGAGAGAGATCATATAATACCTTATTAGCCAGGCCATGAAGGGGCCCAGCCAAACCATTCAAAGCTGCCGCAAATGAAAGATAAGGATCTGAAAGTGTACTAGCTACCTGAAAACTTGCATGAGAATAACATAAAGCAACACGTTGGAATAATCTCTTCCGTTCCTACACCAACCCCTTCTTTACTTTAGGGCTTTCAATGAAATTGAATTTTCGGAATTTGGGCAACTTACCAGGTGGCCAGTATGGGCACTGACATTTCCACCTTCATGGTCACTACAAAATATTTTTTAGAATAAGAAAGTATTTGAATGGAAAAACACATATATTTCCAAATCAGTAGAAATAAATAGTCCATATTGAACCCATCTTTCAGTATCTATCACCCATATTTGAGAAGATAGGATATTGTACCTGTGGATGGTCACGTAAAGTCTCATAAGCTCCTGCATCTGAGGACTATCAAATCCCAACATTAGCCAGAAATTTGCGCCATAATCCACAGAGTTATCAACTGGAATAATGCTCCCATTTTTATGTATCCTTTAAGCAACAGAGGTGTGGTCAAAAGCCACAAATAAGTTCATTTGGGAAAATACAAGTACAGTCATATCTCAACCTTAATGACAATCAAAAGGCTAGCAATGACATGTATGACAGAGAAAGGTACAGGGAGTATGAAAACAAAGTGATGGACAAGCCAAAGCAAGAGTGTAGGTATCCAAGCGGATAAAAACAGATAAATTACTCCAGAAATTTGACAAAAATAACTACGGCTTCAGGTTTCATATATTACAACAAGATTCTCACAAAACGGAATTCATCATCATATCATATGGCTTGGTTCCAAAGAACAATTTTATCATCTGTTTGAATCTTAGAAAGAATTAATCTAAGGCCACAGGGCCACATTGTGGATATTTGAGCTGATATAATTCTGCTTTATCCAATATGCTGTAGAGAAGGAACTACCTAATGCTATTTCTTTATCAATCTAATAGGATCATGAGAATATTTTTAAATGAGCAATACCAAAAAAATAGTTGGCCACCATAACAATAAGACTACATTGGCTAGGGGGGGGGGGTTTAGTAAGACTTGTTCTCTTACTCATGCCATAATTAAACCAGCAAATGGACGATGATATGCCTTAATCAGTCCACAAGAACTACATTGGGATTGGGTGTCCTAAAAGAAGCTGGGGATTTCAAACAAGTTTTAGAGTTCATGAATCATTACTACAAGTAAATTCTTTTGAGTTTCATAGATTTCATTTTCTTTTTTCTTTCTAATATCCACTCCTCTGAGTTCATTACTATTAGAGTAATACAAGATCCGTTCTTAAGTCTCACCCAAAAACTTAAACATTTATGTTGAAAGGTTTCTTGACGTGATATGATTCGTTCTTAAGTCTCACCCAAAAACTTAAACATTTATGTTGAAAGGTTTCTTGACGTAATATCAAAGCCTTGTGTGTCCAAGAGACTTCAAATTAAAGTTGTGCCACCATCGTATCTGTTGGACTTGTAATTTGTTGTATTCCTAAATCTCAGCCAATAGTTAAATGGTTTCTTAACAATTACTTTTACGTATGTTTTATGTCTAAAGATAAGTTTTTTTAATTAAAATTTAAATTGTACCGGTTGATCCAACTTGTATTTTGCGATAATATTACATCACTAATTGGAATAAAATCACACCTCAAAGTGGCTCAAACTACTGTAATCACTACCATAAACAAAAGTACATGATCGAACAAGGCATAAAATTGTCAACTAACCTTCTATAAACATATGAATCAATCAACGGGAGACGAGCAATCAGATTTAGAGTCTTCATATGTAGGCTCCCAGTACCTAAAAGTGTTACCACATTTCAGTGCTATAGGAAATGATTGAAAGTTGAATTATTAGCAAAAACATCATAAAAAGGAAGACTTACTTTGATTTGTGAATTCCGTTGTCATATGCCTTTTTAAATTCACTTTCAACCTGAAGGACAAGAATGAAGAGATAAAAAATTGTCAAGTTTGCACTAACAAATAATAGTTTTAGGTACTGGAAAGTTGTCAACTAAGCCCTCTCATAATTTTCAAGGATGGCCATTGTTAGGCGCCAGTAGAAACCAATTCCTCTTTCAGAGACAAGACGACCAAGTCCAAGGCATACCTTAAACATCTTCGGTGATCATAGTTTATTACTGCATCATAACAAGCAATCAAATTTAAAAATTTACTCAGTAGAAAATACATAGAACAAAATCAATATTCCAAGCTTCCAAAATGTTACATAGCAGGAATCATTCAGTAATGATTTATCATATGAGAAAAATCTGTCACAGCTCATTTGCACGTTCATCGACAATGAAGCCAATAGAAATTGAAATTGAGCTTAAGCTTCAAAAATTGGGTAAAGACTACCTTTAGAGAATTCTTCAAGTCCTCCGCCAAATTTTCCAAAAAGCTTTTGCGGATCCACATACCTCTTGTCACTCTATGCTTGAAGTGATCTTTAAATTGTGCCAACCCAAAATCAGTTCTTAAAGTAGGAATCTTTTCTGTCTTGCCCCAATGCTTGTCATCTTTGAGTCATCATCAGTCAAACCTGCAAAGGTTCTCAATCCATGCTTCAACTAGTTACATTTTTAGCCATAGATCAGATCGTTACCAGATGTTAGGATAATATCAAACATTAAAACGTTGGTACTAAATAGAAGTGAAAGAGATAACTTACTATACAAATTATCTTTAGAGAATTCTTCAAGACTGAAATATTTAATCTTGCTCAAAACTACAGACATTTGAATCCATATTGTAACTAATTATAAAAGCGCATCAAGTCAAATTTACATTTTGAAAGGGAAAAAAAACCATCAAAATTGGCTTAGGATGTTGACAAACTTACCATTTGATAGCTATTGACAAAGAATCGACACCAAAATACTTGTCCGAACCAAATGATGTTTTCTTATAAAACCTGACAATTATAAGAGTTAAATGGCTACAAAAGAATAGCTTGATCAAAACAAAAACCAAAAAAAAAATGGTTGAGGTGGAATTACGTACAAGGGATTTCATCATTTCGGAAGTTCAAGTAAAACAGGCGCAAGAACTATACCCAAGCAATCTGAACGTCCTTATACATTAGCATAAATGCAATTGCCTCGTCAAAAATAATAGACCGCAGAAACGAAAATATCAACAGAAGGAGAGACATGCCAAATGGGTTTACAATAGAACAAAGAGTTAGGCTGATCAGATTATCCAGATAAGAAATTCACCCTGTTCTTCGTTGATTCAGTCCTCCGCTTGTAGCTATCAACAGGTACCCATTAGGATGTGTTTTTATATCAGCAGCTGTAACGCAACGAAATCCACCTCTCAATACATTTTAACAGAGCAATAATAGTAGCAGAATATTAAAGCAATTCTATAAAGTTAAGTACAAGCTTTTCCTTTTCGGTAAAGGCCGCAAAATTAAAGAAACCAAAAGCACCTGAACAAAATTCAATTGTCGAGTTTGTTACACCCAAGAAAAGGAAAAAGCTATAAATGAATTGTTCTTGTTTCTTCCGTGACACCGAAGCTAAATGAGATCATCTCAGCTCATTATCATTCTCGCTACCAAACACCAACCTAATCAGTAAGGAAGAGACTAGTATAGAAAACGATAGTGTAGTACATCAGCTAAGCAACAATAGCTCTGTTTCCTTTGTAAATCTAATAATTGTATCACTAATTTATTATTAATTGTTGGTTAATAGGAAAGAAGAATATAGTAAAAGCTGAGTAGGACTGATTCAGATCAACTACCAAAAAGACTACAAAGTACAACCTAAAACCATTGAAATGAAGATCCATAGTCTAAATTCTAAAGCCGTGAATAGTATTGTATGCGGTTCAGAACTCAAAAACAAATAAGACAATAAACAGACAGACTTACAGCAAATTGCATATATTCGGAAGATTACATGGAAAGGTATTGGGGGCATTACTGCAGCCGTAGCATAGCTTTGATTGCCGTGAACTCCACAAATCACGCTCTGAGCTCCGTCCACTTGGCTTGAAAATAAGAAAATCAAACAAACAAAAAGAAGAGAAACGGTAAATGCTAATCACCAGTCAGTTTACGAAGTAGATCAATAATGTTAAGCAAGATAATGAAAACAAAGGCAAGCTCGTGGATAGTGGAATCGTATTATAAGCTGCGTTATGCAACGAATACCGGAAAGTGAAGCACAGACTCTGAATCATCAATAAGTTTATGAAGATTAACATCTTAAGCAAGCTAAACAAAAAGGAAACTGTATGTAGATAGTAGAATCGTATTATAGGCTGCGTATGTATGAATATCGGAAAGTGAAGCGCAGACTCTGTGATCGTGAATCAATTTCAGCTCTTCGGAATTCTTCCTCATCCCTTCCTATCCTATCGTGAACCAGTTTCCTCTCTTTCTTTTCCAGAACTATTCCCGCTCTTTCTTTTCCTTGTTTCAGGCGGAGAGTTTGAGAATCCTTATATAAGGCGGTGGACGTAAGGTAACGGTAAAATTAGATTTCCTTAACTAACAAGTACAGCAACGGTGCAATTTCAAGTTTATAAAAACAAAAAACAAAAAAATAGTTATATTTCTTTTTATAGTTTTCAACTTGTATTTCTGTTATAATTTTTATTTGTATTAAAAATATATTTAATTGAGATTTATAATAAAATTAAAATTAAAATATATTTAATTTATTATTATATTGTTTATTAAATTCTTATTATACTATTATATATTAGTATTAAATTTTAGTTTAATTTATTTATATATATAATTATGTTCTTAATTTAATTAATTTTCATAATTATTAAAAATAAAAATATCAATATTTAATATAATTAAAATTGTATACACTAACAAATTTAAAGCAGCACCAATTTATGGTGCATATCCTTATATTTTCATATATTCTTATGGTGTAACTAATATAATTAGAACATTTGTTAAACAAGTTGTGAGAATTTAAATAATAAAAGTATACTTTTTTAAAAAATCATTTAATAATAACAATAGTAATGATTATTTGATAAAAATTAATAACAATGTTTTAAAAATCGAATCGATCAAAGTAAAAAGGTTTAAAGTTTAGAGGTTCAACATGACTATAAAATCGGTATATAATAAATAAGAATAAAAATACACGTAATGTCTATTAATATATAATAAACTAATAATAATTTTAAAATTTTAAACTAAGATTACATCTAACATAAAATTTAAAATAATAATAATAATAAAATTGAAATATGTTTAAAGAAAGTCAATAAGAATGACTATAACTCTATTCTAACTTCTTTTTTAATGTCATTTAAATTTACTCTTTATAGTTAAAATATTATTTTTAACACATTCTTAAATTCTTTTAAGTCAAATTTACTTATATATACCAATCAATGATTTAATTTATTAAACAAATTTATGATAAAATAATAATTAATTTTTAACAATAATAATTTAAAATTTTCAATTAAATGTAAGGAGATAAATAAAGATACTAAAATTTGACAAATATAATTTGTTAGTAAGATTAAATGAATTTATTAATTTCAAAGATTAAATAGTAATATATTTTTAAAATAATATTTTAATTAAAATATAAAGAGATAAATAAATAATATGAAATTTAAAAATTATAATTTATCAAGTAAATAGTGTGAAGGACTAAAAAAAGAAAAGAATTTTAAAATTGTCAAAAAATTGACACTGATAACATGGATCGGTGTGCGTGGAGAAAGACGAGGGAAACTTATTGTTTGAATGTGAGACCCCCACACGTTGTAAAAGTGCTGAGTAAGTATCAACCAGTTTTTAGAAAAAATAGGTGATTTCATTAAACTGACCGATTTATTATTAATCGGTCAATTTTTACTTAAAAAGGTTATATATATAAACCGGATCGAAAACAAGGTCAGTTTGTATTTATTTCGATCGAACCGAACAGTCCGATCCAATTTATACAAAACTCGAACTCGACTCAAAATTCATTTAACTTAAGATTGACCCGTTAACTTGAGGGTAAACCCTTTAGTTCTCTAGTAAAAATAAAAAAAAAAGGAAATAATATCATTCCCAATCATTCAAGCTATTCTTTTGATTGAGATTGAAACAGGAATTAATTCTACATGATAGAAAATTACAAGGAAGTTAAATCTACAGTCATATAATTCTTTGATACACATTTCCCATTAAGATATAATTAAATAAAGCTTAGCTAATAATGAATCTTTGTTATTGGCATGATTATAAAAATATCTTATTTGTAAGTTAAAGTGCTTCTAAAAATATTCTGAAAGAGCAGCTTTACAAAGTACAGAAATAGCCTAGTTATACAACATACAGCTAATGCAGCTTTTCATACCAAAACTGTGATTTTGAGAATGACATTCATGTGTATTAGTAGTATCCAAAACAATGACTTATCCCATTACTATTGAGCCTATACATGATTGGAAAACATCTCTCAGAATAATCTGAACTTCTCCTGAGCTATGCTCACTTTTCACAAGATCTACCAATAACGGGAAGAACTGTGACATGAATCTCCTTAACGAATCCCTTTGCAAAGAACTTAATACCTTCAAAGCAGAAACTAGTAAAGATGATCTGACAGCTAATTCTTCCTTTCTCGCTGAACCTAGTGGAAGAATCCAGTGTATCACTGGCTGATTAACAGGTTTCAGCACCGCAGATGTACAAACTGTGCATTTCAAATAGATATGCAATATTTTTTCACACACTTCAACCAGAAGTGCTTCTGCATTTATCCCCTTCGATATAGATGGTTTATCCACCAGTAAGTTCTGGAGGAAGTTAAGGTAATTCCGATATGACTCATTTTCGAAATGAACCATGGGAGGATTAGAGAGCTCAACGATTGAGCATGCTTTTTTCATCTTCTTTTGTAGGGCACTGCCAGAGTTCAGTTGATGAGCATGCGACGAGAGTGAGGAATATATATCAAGAAGAACTCTGATGGACGCTGCCGAGAAGAATTGGAGGTGAGCTTTATACAGATCAGATGCAACCTGTTTAGTTAAAGGAAAATCAGATCACAAAGAAATACCAACAGTTTGTAGAGTTAAGAAAAATGCATATGATGTCACAGCAACAAGTCAGAGCTATGATCCATTTGATTCAACAGGGAGTTTGTCCTAGTGCTAGAATGAGCTACAGTTTTTTTGCCTTTCTTTTTGTAGAAAAATGGGCAGCATATAATTCTTGTTGTATTAAATTAATTTGCAAGACTACTACATCTCTATTTATACAAGGTGATC
>JAOQMR010000010.1:23620-34002 GCA_027563865.1 Erythroxylum pelleterianum
ACATATGTCTAAAGTCCTATTTTTACATCAACCAAACTTAAAAATACAACATATGCATAAACAAACAATTGCCTTGATTTTCTTTCATCCAATCTCTTTCTCATCACTTGGAGATGGGAATGAAAGGGGGGTGAGCTTTACGCTCATGGGCAACAAGCTTATAATCGAGAAACAAGCAAAAAAAACATTGAAATATTTATTTTCATAGCAAAATTCACATTGAAAACCATGCAACAAATATTTCCCATATTCACCACTTATCAAGCAATTCATAACATCAAACATAACGAATTAATCAAATGTGTCACAAATACACATAAGCGCATCGGAATGGTTTGGGTAGTCCGTAACAGAACGTACTAACACATTTCACATAAGGGTCCCGTGTAGCCGTGAACAGAACGTACTATTGCAATTCTACATAATGGTTTTGCGTAGCCGTGAACTTAAGGGAGTCCGTGAAGGAGCTCCATGACACTAGTGGGCAGGCGGGAGAAGCCTATAGACAAGTGCACTTAACATACAGAACGGACAAAACCAAACCCACATAACATGTAATTCATGACTTGAAAACGGATTGCCCAATGACACATTTCAAAGACTTGTTTGTCATGCACATGGCATACTTCATATGCATTCTCATCAACATTTCACAATTCATCAACCAAAATCTCATACCAATCATATAACTATTACTCAAATCATCCAAAAGCTACAAAATACAACAATTTGAAATCATTCCCACATCACTCAAAATTCATTCACAAAAATTCATATACAAAAACTTATGGTACATTTCCAAACCATCTTAAAGAACAATAAATGCACATTTTTCGAAAAATCCTTGCACTTAACAATTCACAATTCATCATCAAAATTCATATACCAAACATTTAGCAATTTTACAAATCATTTACAAGCAATAAAAGCAACACTTATGAAGTAATTAAGATCATTTTATCTTCTTGATTTTGAAAACTTATTAATGGCTCATTACTTAAATTATAAACATGAAACCCACCTTGAAATTCCTTGCTTAATACTTGTTCAAAACCACTCTTGCCTTTTCTTGTCTTCCTTGATTTCCTTGAATAATGGCAAATTCCTAAATCAGTAGACATTCTAATTGAGAAACCCATAACACATAATCACAAAATTAAATTTAGAAAACTTAAACACATACCATTCTTAAGCTATCTAAACTAAAATCCTTTCAAAAATTCAACAAATCAAACATACTTTTACCTTAATCCTTCACCAAATGAGGAATTTCTTGGCTCATATGGAAGCTCTTATCTTCTTCTACCTTTTTCCTTCTTGAATCAACTTGAAAATCCCTCTTGAAGATAAAAAAAAATCAAAACCTAGCATTTTCTTTCTTCTTTCTCCTTTTCTCCATCGACTCTCTCCCTCTCTTCTCTCTTTTCTCTTTTCTTGTTCTTTTCTTCTAATTTTCGTGCTCCTCTCTTTCTTAAAAGCAAGCCTATACTTCTTATTACAATTATGTCATTAATGAATGAGCAATGACCCTTATACCATTCCTTATAAGCCTTATAACTTAAAAGCTTAAGTGTTCTTCCCAAAATGTCCTCATACATACATGTTCTTGCTACTTAATCCAACCAAACCATACTTTAAAATCCAACCAACATTAACACAATAATTAACTCCAAATAAAATAATTAATCTAGCAAAATCTCAAGATTATTCAAATCATGCTTAACTCCTTCCAAAAATCAAGACTTTTTTCTAATCATGAAATTGAAGGAATTTGATAGCACTTCTTTCTAGAAAAATGTCCCTCATTGTCTCGATTTTTCCATTGATATCAAAATCATTCAATTTGGTTTAGAAATCAAAAGGTAATACACCAAACATTTCGGACTGTTCTTATACTGAAACAATATTCTGTGCTCAACTTCCATCCAAAAATTGACATTCATAGAGACCGAATTAAAGCTCAATTTCATCAAATAATTTGTAGCCTTATCTCTCTAGTTTAATCCAAATCAAGAATCTTCTCATTTGGATAACTAGAGTAAAAGTTATGGCTAAAATACCAAAGCATACTTAATGAACATATTTCAAGTACATTTTCCAACTTTTTAACTACCAACATATCATATATAACTCATCTTGTATCTAAACCATCTTTTCTATTTCATTTTAAATTCAAGAATTCTCCTTTTCTTTACATATAAATAACCGCCAACAATTTCTCAATTAATCGAAAAGTTCAGGTTCCAACAATTCTCCCCCCTTAAAGAATTTCGTCCTTGAAATTCTTACCTGAGTGATTAAACAACTAGATAACTCATACGTTAATGGTCCAGTTCTTAATAACTTTATATGGACCAAAACAATTCAAGCTGAGCTTCTTTATCTTAACCTGAGCACATCTTGCATTCAATCTAACACACTTTGGGAACGTTATACTCTTAGAAACAATTCATCCTTCGCTTCATAGTTCACATCTCTATAGTGTCAGTATACTTAACTTTTATGCCTCTCTCACTATATTTCATACCTTTGTTGTTAACCCATCTAATTCATCATCTCTCTTGAATCACGTAATTTATAGCATTGATCCAATTCACCTGTCAATAACATCTCCAATTCTGGCCTTCAATAACTAGTAGTCCTTACTCATTATAACACAAGAGTGATGACCATTTCTATCATCTAACTCCTCATACAATATTTAAGAAGAAATCACTAGGTCAGTGATTATCGTACATAAAGTCAAATAGAACTATACTTAGATCTCCTGGTCCTATGAACTTCAAACTATATGCCTTAAACATATTCTTGATAGTTAAGACCATCAATTCAAACATTCACTTGCTTGCTTTGACATTCTTAGTCACTAAAAGATCATTCCATATATTCCTACCAGGATATATAACTTATATTACCATTTGTACTTTTCTAGCAATCCCTTTGCTCAATCATCTTTATTGATTTCATATCTATATCAATTCAAGTATATATTAACAAACTTTCCTTATGTTCTCACTTTCTGACAAATCATTCTTCTTCCTACTATTTCTATCAGCTTAAACTCTTAACAATTGCTTATGTGTGTAACTTATACACATGCGCCCATGTAAGATCCTAATACTGGCGCTCTGATACCACCTATGTTGGATCCCGCTTGTCTCCAAAATCCAACCCTTGCTTTGATACCATGAATATTAGATCCCGCTTGAGTCCGGAATCTAACTCTTCACAAAATCATGAAACGTGATCTTTGTCATTACTCCTTATTTCTGGATTTCCAATACTCTTCGGAATCATGAGACATGTGTGGATTACCCTATAGGATTAATTCATTTAACCCTCATAAGCTATCATTGGTTCCACATCGTTCTCATAACATCTCAAGCCACAAAAAGCGAGCCACATAGTGGAATCACAACAATCACAATTGACTTCTTCAAAATGGTAGCTCTTAGTCTCTAGTTTGTTTAGAACTAAGAACCACCTCAATCGGAGCTCTATAGCTCAAGATATGCTTAAAAATCCAAAGTATATTCATAGCTCGATCAAGCTCTCCAAATTGACCCCTCACTTCCTTTCCATTAAAATTTTTGAATTTAAATCCAAAAGCTATCAATTTTTATTGAGAGGTAGAAAAACATATTAAGAATCTAACGCTTTAAGAACACCTCAATCGGAGGTCGGACTAAGGAGTTATGGCCAAACGAATCTAACATGTTCATATCCTTATTCCTATTAAACATACTTTGGCGCAATCACCATAGCTCTCACTATAGATGTTGGATTAACTTCGTTTTTGGACGGTTAGAAAGTAGGCTTCTAGGGCTACAACTTTTATGAAGATCAAAAATTGAAATTTTGTAGTTAAGAGGGTCAAAATACATGAACCGTGTGATCTAACACGGTCAGGCCGTGTAACCTTCTGTTGAAATAGTATCCTTATGCCCAAAACACACGGCCCATGTGATTTTACAAGGGCAGGCCGTGTAACCTTCGGGTGACACGAAATTTTTACTCTCCAAGGCCCCTCCAAAGGGTTCTAAACCCATCCTAACATCTCCTTTCCTCATAATCTTGCCAAATTCAACTTTTTCTAGTCCGGTATCACTTCATAAACTCTAATGGTTTAGGAAACATGTCCTCTACGACATCCTAACTTGTAATGATCATAACTTACAACTCTGACATCCAAAAATCGCATACTTTATAGAGTTGGAAAGGTATAAAGACGAACTACAACTTTTATGAAGGAAACTTTAGCTAATTCTACCTGGTACAATACAGTTTTCCCTTAGAAATCAGCATACACATTTTACCCTCATGCAAAACTTACAATTTATCCCAACTTCACTTTCTCTATTACAACATCATTCAAAACAATACAACTTCCCATTGGAATTCATCCAACACTCAACCTCAATTCATATGACTCTTTATCTTCAATAACATATTATCATTCACCACAAATCCTATCTTTCTTTTCCATACTTCACTTATATTTATATATAACAACGATTTATATTCAAAGTTCGTCAACTTAACTCATATCATCCATACACTATTCACATTTCAAATCTATACACAAATCCATATTTCATTTACATCATAAAATAAATGTTCACAAACTTTAATGGAATTCCAAGCCACATTACATCATCAATCTCAAAATCCAAAATACAACAAAAGATACAAAATCTCATAATTCTCAACATATGTCTAAAGTCCTATTTTTACATCAACCAAACTTAAAAATACAACATATGCATAAACAAATAATTGCCTTGACTTTCTTTCATCTGATCTCTTTCTCATCACTTGGAGATGGGAATGAAAGAGAGGTGAGCTTTACGCTCGTGGGTAACAAGCTTATAACTAAAAAACAAGCAAAAAAATATTGAAATATTTATTTTCATAGCAAAATTCACATTGAAAACCATGCAACAAATATTCCCCACATTCACCACTTATCAAGCAATTCATAACATCAAACATAATGAATTAATCAAATTTGTCACAAATACACATAAGCACATCAGAATGGTTTGGATAGTCCGTAACAGAACGTACTAACACATTTCCCATAAGGGTCCTGTGTAGCCGTGAACAGAACGTACTATCGCAATCCCACATAATGGTTTTGCGTAGCCGTGAACTTAAGGGAGTCCATGAAGGAGCTTCATGCCACTAGCGAATAGGCGGGAGAAGCCTTTAGACAAGTGCACTTGACATACAGAACGGACCAAACCAAACCCACATAACATGTAATTCAGACTTGAAAACGGATTGCCCAATGACACATTTCAAAAACTTGTTTGTCATGCACATGGCATACTTCATATGCATTCCCATCAACATTTTACAATTCATCAACCAAAATCTCATACCAATCATATAACCATTACTCAAATCAACCAAAAGCCACAAAATACAACAATTTTGGAACAATTTGAAATCATTCTCATATCACTCAAAATTCATTCACAAAAATTTATATACAAAAACTTATGGCACATTTCCAAACTATCTTAAAGAACAATAAATGTACATTTTTCGAAAAACCCTTGCACTTAGCAATTCACAATTTATCATCAAAATTCATATACCAAATATTTAGCAATTTTACAAATCATTTACAAGCAATAAAAGCAACACTTATGAACTAATTGAGATCATTTTATCTTCTTGATTTTGAAAACATGTTAATGGCTCATTACTCAAATTATAAACATAAAACCCACCTTGAAATTCCTTGCTTAATACTTGTTCAAAACCACTCTTGCCTTTTCTTGTCTTCCTTGATTTCCTTGAATAATGGCAAATTCCCAAATCAGTAGACATTCTAATTGAGAAACCCATAACACATAATCACAAAATTAAATTTAGAAAACTTAAACCCATACCATTCTTAAGCTATCTAAACCAAAATCCTTTCAAAAATTCAACAAATCAAACATACTTTTACCTTAATCCTTCACCAAATGAGGAATTTCTCCGCTCATATGGAAGCTCTCATCTTCTTCCACCTTTTTCCTTCTTGAATCAACTTGAAAATCCCTCTTGAAGACCAAGAAAAATCGAAACCTAGCATTTTCTTTCTTCTTTCTCCTTTTCTCCATCGACTCTCTCCCTCTCTTCTCTCTTTTCTTGTTCTTTTCTTCTAATTTTCATGATCCTCTCTTCCTTAAAAGCAAGCCTACACTTCTTATTACAATTATGCCATTAATGAATGAGCAATGACCCTTATACCATTTCTTATAAGCCTTATAACTTAAAAGCTTAAGTGTTCTTCCCAAAATGTCCTCATACATACATGTTCTTGCTACTTAATCCAACCAAACCATACTTTAAAATCCAACCAACATTAACACAATAATTAACTCCAAATAAAATAATTAATCTAGCAAAATCTCAAGATTATTCAAATCATGCTTAACTCCTTCCAAAAATCAAGACCTTTTTCTAATCATGAAATTGAAGGAATTTGATAGCACTTCTTTCTAAAAAATGTCCCTCATTGTCTCGATTTTTCCATTGATATCAAAATCATTCAATTTGGTTTAGAAATCAAAAAGTAATACACCAAATATTTCGGACTGTTTTTATACTGAAACAATATTATGTGCTCAACTTTCATCCAAAAATTGACATTCATAGAGACCAAATTAAAGCTCAATTTCATCAAATAATTTGTAGCCTTATCTCTCTAGTTTAATCCAAATCAAGAATATTCTCATTTGGATAACTAAAGCAAAAGTTATGGCTAAAACACCAAAGCATACTTAATGAACATATTTCAAGTACATTTTCCAACTTTTTAACTACCAACATATCATATATAACTCATCTTGTATCTAAATCATCTTTTCTATTTCATGTCAAATTTAAGAATTCTCCTTTTATTTACACATAAATAACTGCCAACAATTTCTCAATTAATCAAAAAGTTAAGGGTCCATCACCTATCCTGGGTGAGTAGCCAGAGGAAGGAACAAATGCATTGAGGTCCATTCCAGTGCCAGATTGCCTTCCAAAGTCTACTAAGGTTTACGTGCACATGATCCATTATCATGGCATATGTGGAAACATTTTCCCGTAGCATTGCGCCGTTGCCACTCTTGACTTCTGGATCTGGTCTGCATAAGAAAAAATAACATAAATAGGTGAGGACGGCCAAATAAACTGCGTATCAAAAAGGGACCCATTACGCCAAGTCCATAAAAAGCAATAAGTAGTTCCAAATAATGGCGACCAAGCCTGGTCAAACACTCGGCGGTAGATTTGGAGATTGGATTTGAGCCACTATCGGCCTGACATTGTGAAGAGGTCATTATTAACAAGGTGTGGAGGAAAGTTCCTCCACACTTGGCGGGCTTTGTCCCAATCTCGCACCGTATGCAGCGAGGATTCTTCAAGACCACAGTGATAGCACGTTCCATCCGTAGTGAGTTGCCTTCGCGCCCGATGTTGGTTAGTAAGTAACCTGTCCTGGGTGAGTAGCCAGAGGAAGGAATGAATGCGTTGAGGTCCATTCTAGTGCCAGATTGCCTTCCAAAGTCTAGTAAGGTTTACGTCCACATGATCCATTATCATGGCGTATGTAGAAGCAATCGTGAATTGCCCTGTATCGGACAAGCCCCAACATAACTTATCCTACCCGAGGAAGGGCTTAGGGGAGAAAGTCCCTGCTATGACACGACAAGTCTCAACAGGGAGACGGTTTTGAAAGGTGTCCCAATTCCAATGACCATCGGTGCCCACAAAATGTTGTACACTAAGGTTACGAATAACATCCGGAATGGGGGTGATAGCCTGTGTAACAAGAGGGCCCACGCCCTCAACTCAAGGATCTAGTCAGAATCTAGTAGTACTACCATCTCCAAGCACCCATGTCATGCCCTGTAACACTATATGCCAGGTCGCCTTTATACTCTGCCAGATTATAGAACCTTCAGTGTTGGCTATGGTGGAGGGGAGGTTGGTAGCATCAAACTTGTATTTCGCCGAGAAGACTTGAACCCATAAAGCATTAGGCTTGTTAATCAAGGTCCAACATAGTTTGGCTAAGAAGGCATCGTTGGTTTCTTGGAGTTTCCGGATACCCAGGCCACCCATCGTTTTCGGTTTATAGATGTCCTCCTATTTAACTAAAGAGATCCTTTTGGTACCATTGGTCGAGCCCCACATAAATTGGCGCGTGAGCTTTTCCAGCTCATCGCAAAGTCTACGAGGCAGTCTGACTGTTGCATAGTATAGCTGGGAAGCATTGCGATGACAGATTGCGCTAAGGTGAGACGACCAGTGAAGGACAACAGATTGACAGACCGCCTCGTTAAAAGTTGGTGAACCTTGTCTAAAATATATTGGTAAGTTCTCTGGTTCACGCATTCGTGAAGGAGAGGAACTCCTACGTATCGGCTTAGGTCTGTAGTCTGAGTGAACCCCAAAGCACGACTAAAGCAGCGGGGCATCGAGGTAGGGATATTTTTGGAAAAAGAGCACCGAGATTTATCCTGGATGATACGTTATCTTGAAGCTGCGCAGAACGAATCTAGTGTACCATGAATCACATCCACTTGAATTATAGAGGCTTCAGCGAACAAAATGAAATTGTCTGCGAAAAACAAATGAGAAATAAATGGCCCATTTTTACTTAGATTGATGGGATGTTATCAGCCTGGGTAACCGCTTGCGTACGATCATTAAATGCATTTAATACAACCCTTTAATAAATGTACCGCACAATCTATCCAAATGCTTTTAAACCTTGTAAAACAACCTTTAACTCTCGTCCTTTTAAACGTGCAACAACCATTAAATGCATTTAATGGTTTTACTGTACATGAACAACATTTATCCACTTCTTAGGTAATAAATTTGCCTTTGTATGTTATATGTATATATATACTACTGATTCTTCGTTTTTTCAACGTTGAAAGAAAGAGTTTATATGCCTACAACATATGAAATGATGTTTTTTTATTTTGAGAAACCATTTTCAAAGTAAACCCAAAATGCTCTCTTGCATATTAAATGATCAACTTTTAAGTGTTAAAATAAAAAAAACACAATAAAATATATAAATTATTGGTCTTTGTTAAACGTGAAATTGGTTCTGATATCAATTAAAGAATCACATACCCACCAGAGATAAAAAAATTGTAATCATATATTCGTTTATTACGTTTAACAAATATACTAATAATAAGAACAAACAAAAATAAATATCTGAAATGTAAAGATTAATCGATACGGAATTTCGAAGATATAAAATTTCTATGTATTTTATACTAAAAAAATAGCCTCACTTTTAACATTTGATATACCTATAGAATAAATTTGAAGAACCTTTTTTTGAAAATAGAAAAAATAATTTTCTTAAACATTTTCGCAAACTTCTCTCTTATTTATTTTTCAAGTACAAAAGAAACCAATAAGACAGAGTATGTAATATGTATATTTCACTCTTCACTTCATTTTCTTATCAACGTATACAAAACGAAAGAAAAACTTTTTCGCTTCACTGTTTCTTCATGTACTGCAAAACGAAAAACAACGTAACCCTCACTTTTCTTGTTTTGTTTTTTTTTTGAAAATTTCACTTTTCTTGTTTTGTTGTTAACGTTATTGTAGAACTTGAAACACTGCTGACGCATGCTTTCCTTTTTGTTTTGTTTTTGTACAACCAAGAACCAAACAAACCAATGGATTTAACGTCTTTTACTGACACCTTTTTTTCTTTTCTTTTAATAATTATTATTATTTATAAATAAAATGAAATGAAATAACATTTATTTTATATAAGAGAATTTTCAATATTAATTATATTTTTTGAGCTAAAAAATAATAATAATATTTCATACACATTATTTAATAAATTTCTTATAATAAATTAAATAATCATAAACAGAGAATATTACACTCATAAGTGCGTGACTATATAGGTTCACCATTAAGCCGGTAGCAATTAATCAAATTAATTACTAAACAAAGTTAGCGTCTAACAACACTATTTAACGACCTGATAGTGTGAAGTAACAATCATACAAAATTATTATTATTTATAAATAAAATGAAATAAAATAATTTATTTTATTTATTTATTTTATATAAGAGAATTTTCAATATTAATTATATTTTCTGTGCTAAAAAATAACAATAATATATCATACAGATTATTTAATAAATTTCTTATAATAAATTAAATAATCATAAATGGAGAATATAACACTCGTAAGTGTGTGACTACATAGGTTCACCATTAAGCCGGTAGCAATTAATCAAATTAATTACTAAACAAAGTTAGCGTCTGGTTCAGCCTGATTCTGGCCGAACGGAAAGTTGGTGCTTGGATCCATGAGCGGGCTGTCCTCGGTGATGAATCT
>JAOQMR010000010.1:45159-57482 GCA_027563865.1 Erythroxylum pelleterianum
TAATAGCATAATTAAATATTGTAATGTAAATAATTATACAATGACAAAATAATAAATGAATTACATCAACTCTTCTTCTTATACTATAAGGGCATTTTTGTCATTAACACTGTTTTTTTGTTCTGTCCCTTGCAACCAAACACATTCTGTCCTCAGGACAAGGACAATATTTTCTGTCTTGTCCACTGCAACCAAACATCTCACTGTCTTCAGTTTTTGTCATGTTCCGTCCAACTCTGTCCCGTCTTGTCCTGTCCCTACCTGCTGCAGACGCTAACCATACGCAGGGAAAGGGAGACCTTCCATTCCATAGAGTAGGAGGAGGAGATAGATATTTCCTTGTATGATGGCATTGGGCTGGGGGCCTGAAACAAGTGCCCTGAACTTGAGTTTTGGTCCGGATCAGATTTTCATTTTTTTTATTATATTAATAAAATGATGTTATTTAATTGAAAAATAAATTAGGATCGATGACTTTGGCTGAGTTAAATTGTTGTTTGAGGAAGAAAAATGAAAAATTAAGATAAAAATTGATATAACTAAGTGGACAACAGCAAATGGAAGAGGTTTTAGGTGAGGGTTTAAAGTCTTCGTCTCCTTCTTTTAGAATAAGAAAAGAAGTCAGTTATTTATCTTTGTATATTGTAAGCTTCGGCGATCGGAGTTTTCAGATACGAAATCATAATCAAAATCAGTACTTATGTTGGGAGGGGTTATGAGAGCATCCCTGCGCCGCCAGTGTGCTTCTGCGACGGCGCCGACGGCAGCGGTTCGCTCAGCTACCGTTTTCCACGACCACTGTTCTCCTCGACGTCATCTTCAATTGCATCCTCTTCCTCCTCTTTTATCCGCTCCATTCTCTGTCACTCCCGTCCGCCTCCTTCGCACTGGTCGCGATGCTTCCAATAGGTAAAGAAAACTCTCAAGACCCACATTTCCTTTTTGTTTGGAAAGAAGAAGAAAGCTAAAACTTCAGTGTTTTAAATGATTTTGAAGTTACGAGATTACTCCTCCGGTGAACTGGGGGATTAGAATAGTGCCGGAGAAGAAAGCATTTGTAATAGAGAGATTTGGGAAATACGTGAAAACACTTCCCTCAGGAATTCATTTCTTGATCCCTATTGTGGATCGAATTGCATATGTGCATTCCTTGAAGGAAGAGGCTATTCCCATTCCCGACCAGTCTGCTATTACTAAGGACAATGTCAGCATTCTTATTGATGGTGTTCTTTATGTTAAGGTCTTTCCTTTCGTCTCTTTGATTGGCTTTTCCTTTTAACCTCTTCTTCTTCTTTTTCTTAGACTTATTATGTTAATATTAATCTCAGATTGTTGACCCTAAACTCGCCTCTTACGGTGTCGAGAATCCCATCTACGCTGTTATTCAACTTGCCCAGACTACTATGCGTAGTGAACTTGGTAAAATTACTCTTGACAAGACCTTTGAGGAACGAGACACTCTAAACGAAAAGATTGTGGTATGCTTCTTTGCATTTTTTCAACTATTGACTGTCAGTTTATATTATATGTACTGATTCTGTTTTGGGTTCACTTGCACCACCCTTCACTTGCTTTCTAATGCTTTTGCCAATCCTTGATTTTCTAGACACAGTATTCCTTTGTTCGTTTTATTTTGTTAGCTTAACTCCATGCACTTTGCCATTTTAAACTTATTAATGTATAGCCCAACCATATTGGAAATACACTTACTGTGAACATTCCCATTATACTACAGGAGTCCATCAATGTTGCAGCAAAGGACTGGGGTCTCCAATGCCTCCGCTACGAAATACGTGAGCAGCAATCTTCTTCCTACATTGCCCACTGCAGTTTTCTAGATAAATAATCGGCTTTCTTTTTTTACTCAGGGGATATATCTCCACCACGTGGAGTGCGGGCAGCTATGGAGATGCAGGCAGAAGCAGAGCGTAAGAAGAGAGCTCAAGTTCTTGAGTCTGAAGGTAATAAAGTTTGTTTGATTTGGTCGATTTTATTTTGATGGAAAATATGAGTAGTTTACTATACATTTCATTTTTAGGCCAACTTAGGATATAGGGTGTGGTCTTAATGACCTAATCATCTTTATTTGTCCATCACATAACAGGTGAGAGACAGGCAAACATCAATATTGCCGATGGAAAGAAGAATGCTCAGATCTTGGCAGCAGAAGGTTGGTTTCCTATTATGCTCTAAGTATATCTTTGTGGAATGAATAACCTTATGGTATTGATTGGTTGATTCGGGTCCTATACTGGGATGGTGATGGCCATTAGTTCTCCTGTATGTCATGTACTTGTCTACTTTGGAGGATGGTTCGTTAGTCTGTTCCATCTAAATTCTAAAGTAACTGATTATACTTCATGAGGCAATGAATGACTCATGTTATCCTCGGTTTCATATATTAGAATAACAATAATAATAATTCTATATTAGGGGAAGCACAAGCCATCCTTGCTAAAGCACAAGCAACTTCAAAAGGACTTCTTGTGGTGTCTCAGGCCCTTAAGGATGGCGGGGGAATGGAGGTGAGTGTATTTGTTTTTTTAATCCTCATAGTTGAATTATTTTCTTACAAACTATGCATAGTGGATATAAAAGGCATTATGGTTGTCTGAAGTTTTTAATATAACAAGACCTGTCTGGATTAATGCAAGTGATTGGATTGATTGCCATCTCAAAAGGATTAGTGTCTTTGGATATTGTCCACAAGACAAGGATTAGTGTCTTTGGACATTGTTCACAAGATGTTCTTGTGGACTAAAGGCACTTTGCTAGTGTTAGTATCTGTTTTCATGTAAATCAGAAAACATAGGCCGTATTGAGATGGTGAAAGCTTAATGCTACTAGCATCCTTCCATCTCTTCCATTCATTCTGACAAGCACATTTATTTAGATCTTATATGCATATCCATGGTCAAAATCCTGAGATGTAATGCTTTTCTCATTGGTGAGTATACCGTTTGTGCACTGTATCATATCTCTAAACAGTAACAGCGTGATGAAAATTGTATATTCTGTCTTTGACTTGTTTCAGTTTTTAGCATATTTTTGTGTGCATTCATTATTGTCAATTGGGCAAGTGAAGGGGTAAAATAGAACTTTCAACTTCTCACCTTTGCAGCCTTTGGCCCATCCATTCTAAATAGAAGAATCTTCTTCTCTTGTTTGAGTTAAGCAACGTCCTGGTTCTAATACATTCTTTTGAACTTGTCTAACAATGATTATCTTGCAAATCGTTGTGTACACTTGAAGTGAATTTCCATGATCTGCAATTTGCATATATGTACAAATTTCAAGCCATTAGCTAACTTTGTGATGTAATTTGCAGGCAGCGAGTTTGAGAATTGCTGAGCATTATATCCAAGCGTTTGGCAATATTGCAAAGGAGGTAAAGAAGAGTTTTATTCAGCTATGTTTCTTGTTATTTACTTAGATATGCAATTGGTTCATTTATCTGCAACTTTTTCTCTTTATTTTCTTCCATGTTTTTTTTCTTCCTTAGGGGACAACTATCTTACTTCCCAGTGATTCTGCCAATCCTGCTAACATGATGGCTCAAGCTCTCACAATGTACAAAAGCCTGGTTAGCAATACTTCTAGTGATGGCAGTCATGGAACTTCTCGACGCGAAGCAGAAGAGGGAAAGGACCATCCTCACTCTAGAGAGACCAAGGAGCATAATGCCGCAATTGGAAGAATAGCTGATAAAGTTCATCTTGATGAACCACGTTTCTCACTTCAATCCCACAAGCAAGAAGAATAGAATCTTTTGAAAAGATTGTGTTTTAGGAACGTGGAAGGAGAGCTTTGGGTTGATTTCATTGAACTCATTTTCTGCAACAAATTGTTTTGCAGTTGTATTTGAGATTAAACCAGTTGTGATGAGGACAATAGTTTTTTCTTCAAATCAGGGGATAAAGCTGTATTTTTCAACAGAGCAATAGACACTGAAGGGTATGTTCAGTTATTCTTTTCCATTGTGATGTTTTGCTCATAATGCAATTATTTTGGCACTTGATAGCTAATATGGCAATACGAGGTTTATCTTCTTCAATAGTTGGTAATGTTATACGATGGTACTAATGTGTAGTTTCACTTTTCATTTCAAAATTGGTACAAAAAAGTGGTTTTGTGTTTGCTAAATATAGACCAAAATATTTACATCTATAGACAGAAATCCACCTGGAGGCAGCATATCCAAGTATGATAGGTAAGGAAATGGTCAATCTACAGATTGGCCAGACAATTAAAACCAAAGCTAAAATTAATGTGTGCCCATCAAATATAAGAAAGTTCTAGGCTATATAACTAATTCATCACCCCAGTATAATTGTAGGCATTTAGTTCATTTGCTTTAGCTTCTCCTCATCTCCAAGGTCTCGCTTTCGTCCCCATCCAACACAAAATAAGAGTAGAATAAAGTATCATTATGGGAGGCTGTGCGAGCAAACCAAAGGAATTCTCTGATAATTCTCGTCCAGAGCCTCTCGTAAATGATACTCCTGCCAAGTCTCCTGATAATCAGGAGCAGACTAATCCTGTTCAGGTTCTATCCTCTACCAAGTCTCAATATATATATGATTCTGCATGTTAATTATAATCTGATTATTCGTGATTTCTTGCCATTCAAACCTTGTTCAATCTCGACTGTTTGTTTACTTAAATAAATGCATGCACAGGAGGTCAACAATAACAATGGGGATGAAAAAGAAGGTAAGATTAGCGAAGGGGGCGAGTCAGTGAAAGAGGAGGCACCTTTGGTAGATGTATCAGAGTCAAAGCCAGAGGAAGGTAGTGATGTGATCTCATCATCTGAGACAAAAGCTGAGTCAATTTCTTCTGCTGTGATTGCCCAGTTGGTCGACAGCAAAGTTGAAGCTGATAATGTCGGAACTACCACACAGCCTGAACTTGTGGCTGTTGATGCTAAGGAGCCTGAATCGGCCAAGCAATCCGATGCTTTTTTGCCTGCCAAAGTAGAAGATAAAGCTGATGCACCAAATGTTAAGTGTGTGATGTGATGAAGATTGATTATATTCCCGACTTCACTGTGTCCAGTTATAATTCTATTTATACCTTGTAATATTAAATCTCATGAAATAAACAAGATGATATTTTATTTAGAAATGTCTATCTAATTAACTCCAAATTAATTGTATTCAAATGAATGTTTTTAAGGTCAACCTAATTCTGTATATGACATCAATTGGACCCTTTGAATTGGACTTAAATCTTCGTCAATATTTAAAATTTTATACGAAAAGATTGATTCTTCCGTTTTTCTCATTTAAAATTTTACATTAATTTCCAATCTCCTTTGCATAAAACTTCCATTTCCTAACCCTCCTTAAGAAATTAGCCATGATACTGTAATTTTCTTACGAAGTAATTTGTCTTTTTATGCCTGCAAATAATGTATTAAGTTATTGGGGTATTGTTAATTAAATAGTTTTTATGTGGGACATCACATCGTATGATCATACACCTAACTCTCCTATCATCAAATATAACTGATTATTATTTCAAGGTTGTTTCATGATGGGTATCTTTTGATGATGTAGACATATTTATGTATTTTTTTAAGTACTTGCAATATTATAAAAGTAAAATTCAAGAGAAGATTATGGTGTCATGATTTGCGGATTTTGTGGGAAGTGGTTTAAAGAAAGTTATTCGCACTCGACACATTAATCCTGTTATTAACTCTAGATAATTGTTAGCTCTTTTATTTATAAAAAAAAAAAAAAGTTAGCATCTAACAACTTGACGATAGTCCTACTCTTGTCTTGCTCAAGAAAACGTATTGGGCTCTCCTAGTTCTCCGAGGCATTTGTCAAACAACTTATCAATTTTTTTAATTTATTAATTAAAAGTTAATTTTTTAACCATTTAAAAAAATTATTGATATATTTAGTGAATGACTTATTGATTAGCTTATTTAACCTTAATAAACTGATTTCTAAAAGCTCCATAAGAGGAGCTTTTGAAGTTAGTTATTTGTTTAATGACATTATATTTTACTCTCTACTTTTATTCTGTGTGTTTTCAAAGTTGGTTTTTTTTTATCGTACAATTATATTGTAAAGTTTAAAAGAATATAATAAAGGAGTTAATTAAATTTTTTAATCTTTATTTAATTTTATAATATTAGTTTACATTTAAAAATAACATAATATTAAGTTTTTGAATATAAGGAGTCACATTAAATTAATGTTTTTAGTATATAACTATTATATATCATATATGTGTCATGCTATAATTTAGATATTTTTAATTTATTAAACAATAAAATTTATACATATTATATGAAAAATACTAATATAATGTAACTCGCTGCATCATTCATATTAATAGAGAATTTACTATTAGATTATTATTATTATTATTATTATTATTATTATTATTATTAAAGTTATAAATTTAATTTTTGTAAAATTAAATATCTAAATTATTATAAAAATATTCAACGAAATATTAAGAAATATAAGATTCATTCCCTTATAATTTGCTTTAAAATTATACTCTCATAAGTCATTTTATACAACAACAATAAATATTAAATAGCTAATTTTATCAAATATTTTTAATAAATAGTTGATATTATCCATTAAATTAGTTAATATAATTATAATAACTAACGACTGATAGAATTACCAAATTGTCAAGCCTAACGGATAAAGAGGAAAAGCTGAACATAAACTCTTCTGTCTACAAGTGGTCCTCAAAAGTCATTTTCTAAAAGCCATTGAACCTACTGCTACAAGCAAAAAAACAACACTAAATTTCAAGGCTCAGAGAAGTTCATATCAATACGATTATTAAAATCTACGAAGAATCTGAACTCTAAAATACAAAAGAGCTACTTCAACTCCTAATATTTCTCAGACGTTGACTTTTCGATCAAAAGAAACTGTCAAATGCATTTTTTCTAGAGAAGAGGCGCTTACGCATGCACATGGTTCAAAGCAACAAGAAAAAGGAACTGACAAGAAGAAGGATATGTTTAGACTATAAACAAGGGCAGTACAATTACAGGCAGGAATCTTGAATTAAAATATGAGCAGAAGGATGGATTAATGAGACAAATTATAGAAATTAGGCCTAGAATCATCATCAAGCGGCTCCTTGTTCCCACTAGTAGTAGTAGTAGTACCCTCTTGATCAGTTGGTGTCTCATCCTTAACCGCCAACAAGACAAGAACAGCCAGCAATGGATAACTCACAGTAGTTAGCGACCAATTGATTATCAATTGCGTCAACATTGGAACTTTCTGCGAATCTACTTGCCAAGCAACTGCAGCTCCTGCACTTTGGAATCCTTTGTAGAATCCTACGTATCTGTTTTTAAGCAGTTATGTTAATATAAATAACTAATATTATAATACAGGCTAGCTAATTGAATGAACCAATAGTTAACAAGAAGTGACCTGCTAAGAATCTCAGAATCATTAGCCAAAGCTCCAATGACCCAGTAGACCAGACTCTGAAACATAGCATCAAGAAGACCATAACTGAAGTACAGTACAAAGGGTCCAGCAAAACTGGAACCAGAGTCCTTGAAATCCAGAGAGGGAGGGATATTATGGTGGGAGTAATTGAGCTGATTGGCAAGCCCACCGCCCCAAATAGCAGTACCAAGCAGAGCAACCACTCCGATTCCGAAGAACCCTCTCATCCTCCTGCTCTTGAAACTGAAATCCAACAGATACCCCATACCTGCAGAACCCAGCATCTGGGCTCCCCAGTAAAAGACGTTGTTCAATCCTCGAGTCCTCAGAGTGAAGAGTGTGGCGTTGACGTTGTTGAACTGGTAGGTGTAGAAAAAATTGCTGGCCCAAGCAGCTGGAGCCATGAGAAGCATCTTCCAATTGAGAAACAACTTGAGAATCTCAACCACCTCAGTAGACACCTTGGAGTACTTAATGGTGGAACAGCGCGTGCCGTCGTCGCGAACCACGCTGTTTGGGGGAAGAATGGCCAAGGAGAGGAGAGTTCCGGCGAGCATGAAACACATGAATCCAATGTAAGTGGCGTCGTTGACGGACGACGCTTTACTACGATGGTAATTGAGAATGAAAGGAATGAGACCTCCGATGACACCTCCCATGTTGAAGATGCTCCAGAAGAGAGAGATGTAAACGCCCTTGCGATGCGGAGGAGGGTAGGAGGTCATGATAGCACCTTCACCGGCCCAAAGAAGGCCGGCACCGACTCCTAGGATGGCACCAGCGACGATAACAAAGGCCTGATGATGGTAATGGTTGTAGTAGAGGAAAGACCCCGCGTAGAGGATGTAAGTGCTGCAGCCGGAGACGAGGGTGAGGCGGGGGCCCAAGACGTTGTAGATGCCACCACCTAGGACTCCGAAGATGGCGAAGGTCGTGTAAAGGGCTGTCAGGGCGTTGTTTGAGGCGGTTTTATCGAGCTGACCTGCTCCTCCCATGCCGGACAGAGCATTGAACATACCTGGACAACAGAAGCATACCATCCCGATGAGGCAAACCTGTACAAAGGGTGAATTATACCTGAAACTTGATTTCCGCACCATTCCCGATTCTCCGTTTTGAATTTCGTAAACCATCTCCGATTCTCCCAATTAGATCAGAGGCCTCCAATCCAAACAGGCTAGTGGGAGAATTTGGGAGACTTATCGAAGAGGTTAGGGATCGTGATTGATATTATTTATAAAAATTTGATTAAATCTTATAATTGAAGGTCAAATACTAGGCTGGTTGGATGAGTGATGCAGTGCAGGCCTAGGACTTGGGGAAATGAAATGTCTCCTGTTCTATGCTTGAATCAAGTGGAATGGTATTTGAAAAACATAACAAAAAACATGGGGTACTGCTCAATGAATCTAATCTATCTTTCTTCTTTCTCTTTATATAATAATAGATTCTTAAGAATAGACTTTTTCTTCATATAATTCAGAGTAGGCTTTTCGACATATTCATTGTAGATAATGTCAATAACTTTTACTCATCATTGTGGCAACAACAATAATTAAATAAGGACTTACCTACACTCTTATCTCTCCATTTATTTGTGCCATTCTTATGGATAATAAAGTTGGTTTGGTTTGGATTAACAATTTAACCTAATTTAATAAAAATAATACTAGTATTTTACTTAAATATAATCAAAACTGGATTTTTAAAGAAATAATAAAATAAATAATATTTTAAGAATTTTAATTTAATATCAAACTTTTTAAAAAATTTTAATTTAGTATCTGATTTTTTAAAACTTATATAAATCATAACAAGTCAAAATATTATTTTTACTAAAATGATGCGTTCACTAAATGACAAATAAATATCCGTTTAGTCATCAAATTCAAGATTTTAAAATTTTTGTGCTAGATTTAAAAAATTATAAAAATTGGATACTTTAAAATCGGGGTCCTAAGTGACAATTTCTGAATCTGACACTCTGGATTTATGTACAAATACAAAGCCGGCCAATTGTCGATTCAAAAGATTCATTTCCAGCACGAAAAGACAAAAACGAAAAACGAAAAGAAAGCCTTAGCCTGCCTGCCGGCCGGCCCATCTATTTCTGTACACAGTAATAATAGCAAGATTTTATCTTATTAATTGCTAATAGAATTTGATTATATCTTATTTAAAACTCTACTTGAAGGAATAAAGAAAAAAAAATCAATGTTTCAAAAAATTGTATCAAAATTAAACTTATAAGAAATTTTTTTGAAATGAAATCAGTATTAAACAATCACAAAATTAGGGTATAACAAATAATTTTTTTATGAAAATAAAATAATTTATTGAAATGCCAATATCTATAAATATATAATTAATAATAATTTACAATAAAATTGAATAAAAGTTCTCTTTTAATAATTTATTTGCTAATATGTATTAAGATTTTTAAAGTAATTGTTTAAAAAAATTAGTTAATTTATAACAATCGGCTGGTTAATTAATAATCCCGCTAATTTTTTATAATAAAAAATATAATTAAAAAATGACTAATTTAAAGTTATTATTGTTAAATTGACTGATGAATTCCATTTTTTGATTTTTTAAAAACATATTCAATATGAGTGAATGAAAACTATAGAATCTTTATCTATTCATTTCTTTCTTGACAAAGTATGTTCCTTTACAGTCTTGGATTTTGTTCTGTCCTTCAACTTTGTTTTTCTTTCGCACCTAAAACTTTAATTAGAATAAGCGAAACAGCAATCATGAGAAGATAAAAAGTAGTCTTGTAAAGCTAAAGCCAGCTAATGTTATTAGCAAGCAAGAATCAATATGTTGTTGTAAAAAGGACAACTACTACCCTAGTAATAGCTTGACATTTTTACGTCTTATTGTGTCTGTTTTTAGGTTTATTATTATTGCATCATAGAAGAAGTCGAGGTAATATTGAGTTTGTGTTTCTGACGATTCATTTTGTCTGTCATGCTCTTTGCACGAATCTATCTTAGGATTAAAATAATGCGTTATTAACAAGGGCGGCTGTTTTGTGTGACCTTTCAATGAAATGAGTACAATATAATGTTGCTCCAAATGGCATTTTAAAAGTCTTTTCAAATTTTTTTTAATGAACTAAAAAATGTTTTCATCAACGAAATGTAAGGGTATATCAAGGTAATGTAAACGTTCAGGCCAAAAGCATACAAACTTCTTATCACCATATAGACTTGAATCAATGTTCTTATCGATAATCACTCCATTTTACACCAAAGCTTCTCCTCTTTTTGCTATAGATACTCAAGTCTTTTATTCACCCAGGAAAAAGAACACGTTATGGCCACTATTTTGAACTTATTCTACTTTCAAAATTAAGGATGAGTCAAGTTTTTTAAAATAATTTTTTTAATTAACAATAAAGAATAATTTATTTTTTAATTAAATTTGGGTCTGGTTGCTCAAACTTAAATTTATCCAAAGTTTAACTCTTCTAAATAAAACAATGTGTTTTTGTTTAAAATAATCAAACCTTAAATTTATTTGAGCTTGAACTTAGTCTATAAATCAACTCATTAAAAATAACTAAATTTAAAGGAATTCGGTAACTGCATATGTCTCTTTTCAACCGTATCATTTCTTCCATATTATCCCCTGTTAGTACCGTATCATCAATGTAGACAATAAGTATTATGATCTTATCATTGCAGTGTTTGTTAAATAAGGTATGATTAACATTGCTTTCATGCTTTGGTGATACCCAAAACGGCTCATGTTTATATGTTGAAATAATGAAAGGAAGATAGAATAGAAAAGTAAAACGCGTATACTTGCAACGTTTTGGGTTCCAGGTCGTTTCGTACCGTTTCGGTCGGTACCGGCAGGAGATCAGTACCTGGAACCCAACCTCGGTATCAGCCAAAAATACCGGCCAGTTCCGGGGTTTTCCAGTTGGTACCGGCCGGTACCCAACGTACCTGAAAATTTCGGAACATTTCTCAAAATGTAAAAGTCTGGAGGACTTATTTGCAAAAAAAAAAAAAAACAACCCCTTCCCTCCCTGCCGGATCCTGACCCCGAGTCTGCTACCCCTCTTTCTTCAGTCTTCTAACTCTCACCCTCTCTTACTCTTCTCTCTAACTCTCACTCTCTCGCTCTCACAGTCTCTGTCGCCGGCGTCTGGATCGTCTCACCGCCGCCGACGCTTGGTTGCTGTCTCTCCTCGGTTGTTCTCCTCCTCGACCTCGCCTCATCGTGTAGATCTGGCCTCTGGGTTTGCGAAGACCGCCGCACCTCTCTTGCTCACCGCACTACCGCACGACCACCGACCCTCCGACAACGACCGCCGCACCTCTCTCATGCACGCTCCCTCTTCTTTTATTTTTTACCCGAGAAGTCTGAGTCTCTCTTCATAACGCCTCTGTTCTTGTGTGGTGTCTTGTTAGAAATTTTAACAAAAGTGAGAAGCGGAGCCCAAAAGTCAAGAGACCCTTTGATTAAATGTAGTTAAGTCCAACATTGGAATCCGACAATCAGAGGCCATTAAAAAAGGCATGGGAAAAAGCTGTCAGAAACTTAGAACCTTAAAATGTTTTTTTTATTCTTATAAATAATTATTTTAAAATTTACAAAAATAAATATTGAATAATTCAATATTATTAGTATAATAATTCAAATTGTTTTGAAATGGAATTTTCACGGATTTGGAATGGAATTTTTAAAGTTGATAATTTGAAATTGATGGATTGAAGTTGAAGAATATCGTAGGTAAGTAATTTATGTTATTTTGTTATGAATTTGTAATTATGCAAACATTGTAAAATGGAATTGTAAATTAGAATTGGAAATTTGGAATTGAAAATGGAATTGTAAAATGGGGTTAGTAACTTA
>JAOQMR010000010.1:95422-107918 GCA_027563865.1 Erythroxylum pelleterianum
CAGTTGTAATAGCATATTATTACAGAATATCAATATACAATACTGAATCGATGAGATTGTTTTGATCCATCTGATTCGTCTATTCTCGAAATACAGTCCTACTTGAGTGAGTTCTATCAGAGACCTCCGCGTTGGGGTTTTTGCTAGTATTAGCTCCAACCATCTGTTTTCCGAAAGGCACTATTGGCAATGAAGGCCATGTAAGTGTTAGAAAAGAAAGAAACCAGGAGTTACAACGTCCTGGGCTCTGATACCATGAAAAAAGAAGTAATCTTTTTTCTTATTTTGCACAACAAGTGCCTTTGAATATATACACAAGTCCTAGCTTAATTTAGGTAACTAAAATATTTCCTATTTACAGCAATATCCCCTATTTACAACAATTTTCTAAAGTAAATATCCGTGATATCCTCTTGTTTCCTGTTTTATGATTAGGAAATAATTTATCCTAAATCACTGCTATGATTTTCATCACTAAGTAATATGGGAACTAGTCTTAAGTCTAATTGTTTATCATGGACATGAAGGTACACAATATCTTACTGCGGTTGTGAGAATTACAACTATCCCTCATCTCAAAGAGTAGATAGAGGATGTTCTAGATGAACAAATAGCCATAAGAGCTGGTAGATATCAACAGTTTCTTGTCAAGTAGAAAAGAAGATCAATTTACGATAATTATTAGATTTTAAAATATGAATTCAGAAGTTGAATCCAAGCCTACATGATTAGTATTTAATATTTATCACATTCTACACCAAGGGTGACTTTGGACAAATCGAAGGGAATTAATGCAAAAGAGCTTAGAATTTATAAAAGAAATAAAAGAGGACAAATCATTATCCTTTCCACTTTGGGGGCTAATCACTCTCCACTATAAGGTTAAGAGAATGGTAAAAATGGAATTATTTATCGACAACCAACAAGGCCTTCCCCAACCAGAGTAAGGTAAGCAAGGGTGGGGTGCTACCGAAACTACTTATTGAGGCTCTCTGACTAAGGATGTAGCTAGAAGATCCAATCTACTACTAGTGCTTTAGCCATGTTCTTCCTTTGTCTCTGCAGGATCTGTTAATGGATCATGAGCACTGAATGTCTAGCTTCCCAACTAGTAGACGGTTCCTTTTCCCCCAGATAAACGAAGAAGGGAGAAGTCAGTTGATTCTTCCAAAGTTTTTTCTTTCCAAAGCGCTACACCGGGGGGGGGGGGACGGGAGAATAAAAGACTTAGAAGAAAGAAATGTGGGTCAAATCATAAACTTTAATTTATTAGAATGAAGAGTGGGCCTTGAGGTTACAACAAAGACAACAAGGGCTAAAATTTATTTTATGCTAGGTTTCCTTATTAGATAAGAAATAGTAATAGATATATTATCCTAATCGTGTAGGAATAAAACTTATTTAATGATTAAAAAATTCTTATTAGAGTAAGATTCAATTATATTTTGGATATTTTTAGTTACGAATCCCTTTATTAATAGAATTAGAGTTCCAAGAATTTTTTTGTAGATATGTATGTGTGTAAATATGTATACTCAATGCTTTAATATAGATATCATGAATTCTTTTATATAAACTTAAGTTTTAATTAGAAAGTGCGATCCTTTCTTCTAAGAGTAATTCTTAAACTTTATGAATTACTATTTCTCTTACCTTCCATTACTTGTTTACCTCAATAAATCCCAACACTTTTAACCTAAATTTCCAACAACTAATGCCCTAAAATTTTACTCATATCAAACCTAAAATTCTAGCTATATCAAAACTTAAAATTTCAACCTAAGCTGAAATTCCAAACCTAAAACTAAGATTTCAGCAATCAACTTTTGTGAGTTCTAGCCATTAGGTTGATATATCTTCTACTCGTCCTACATCAGTTAAGAAATGACAAAAAAATTTGATATACCTTCTACTCATCTTACATTAATTAGAAAATGAGAACCAAACAAACACGATGCGTTGAGATGATTAGGCAATAATTGGAAACCAAGGGTAACAAATGTGGGACACAATAAAAATTTACCTGATATGGCCATCAAATGCGTCCACATCATCAACGTCAAACGGACATGAGAAATCACAATCCTCTATATCATCTTGGAAAGATAATCTACTAGAACTTCTAGAAAATCCAATACGTGGTGAGCCACTAGAAGATAATAATCCTGAGAACCTTCCCGAATCATCTTTGCTATCCTTGAGAACCTAATAGCCATGAACAATGACCTTATTATCAGCCACTATGCTCCAATTCATATAGGTGGAGTCAATGAGTAACATAATCGTCCAAAGTAGGACATGGAGTAAAGCATACCTTATGACTCGAAGATTGGTTAGTTAGGCCACGGTTCAATTCTCCAGCCCTTAAGATTTCTAGCTTCTTGATTGATCGAATTCTGGAAGGAGACTCCTGCAATGAAGCATCATGACGTGCACTCCTAGGAGATAAAGGTGGAAGAGAGTGCTTACTTGGATCAGAAAAGTTAGGATAATTGTATCTAGAATTTTTTCCGGTGATTGGAAGTGGGATAGTTACAGGGGCAGTTTCTGAATATTTGCAACCTTGCAATGAATTGCCATTGGCAAAGCATGTTGTGGTCGATGGGGACAGAGATGGAGAGAATGGAGGTGAAAGGTGACACTCATCATAAAAATTGCCCCTTTGATAAGTTGGTGGCCTATAATTGTGAACTTTATTACCATGAGTATCAAAAGGAGGAGATGAAAAATCATGTGACATCGGAGATGTACGATATGCTGGTGGAGATCCAGCAAGTGTTTGATTCAACATGGAAGGGGCTGCTCTGTGAAATCCACTTGTCCAGCTATGTGGGCGTTGCAAAGGAGCTGATATGTTGGGCCTAATCCCTCTCAATGGAAAGGATGTTGCACGTACTCCCTTCTCAGAAGAGGGGAAAGACCTGAGGGGATCAGTGGTAGGGCTACCGACATAATCTGTAATTATTTTTGGTGGTAAAGCTGACAGAGGCTCGAGATTGAAATCTGATACTGTCAAACAGTAAGTCACTGATAGGGAAAGGCGACCAGCAGCAGATTCAACAGGGGTAAAAGAGTATTCTTTCATCATCTCCTCCTCTGCTCTAGAGAATGGTTCACAAAATGACGAGACCTTGTAAATCATATCAAAATCATAAGTTTGGCTAGATGCATTCAATTGCCTAAATATTCGATAGGCAGGAAGAAGCCTCATCTGGGCATAAAGAGAACGTAAAAGTAAGATTGATTTCTTGTAAGTTTTCTTGTAAGAGGAAGAACTATCGGCAGCCTGGGGAGACATAATCCGTGCAGACTCGTACTGGACAACCCACCTCTCTAAAACTGTCTCAACAGTTGTCCTCCCAGCTGAAGTAGGGCACGAGTTATCTACGGAAGAAGATGGAGGCCCTTGGTGAACAAGAATGATGTCAATAATCATGGGATCCATTAGATTTCTATGCCAGAAGTGCAGGTTATCAAGGGCTGCAGGTCGATCTCCTAGAACTAAATTGAACCATTTGTCACTCTTTCTAACTCTGGAAACTGAGTAAGAGTTGTCACTTTTCTGACCCTGCGGCTGAAGGGAAGGAATCCTGGAGTCCAGAATGATGTGCAAGCTTTTCAACAGAAATTGGGAAATTATATGTTCCAATTTCCCAGACCCATGCTGATAATTACCATACGAATCCATGGTTGAGACCCAAAAATCAATGCGGAAACGGAATGGTGATCAGATCAATACTGTGCGTATCTCCAAGAAACCACAACTTTACTGGGATGGCAAGAGAAAAACCTAACGGATAATTGCTTGAAGACGGAGTTCTCAACTGTATAGTCACTTATGGAGGCTTGCGAGAGAAAGCGGTCCTATCAAACATCACTTAAGAACGACAGAGAGATAAATCAGAAAAGCATTTTGAATTAAAAGAAAAGCAAATCAAATCACCCAGAAAAATTTTTTCCTCGTTGTACGCAAGAAAACAAATTATCCAGTACCGACACTTGTTTTTGGGATTGCGAGGGACAATCATTGAACAAAGCACAAGAGATCAAACAGATGCCGAGGAAGTCTAAAAAATTTCAAGGGGGAAATTAAAAAAAAAAGAAAAGAAAAGAAAAGACGACAGCAGTAACAGTGAGTGAAAGAAACGAGATTATAGAGAAGAAGAAAAGCTGACCTCATTGATTTGATGGTTTGAAATGGCAAATCTGATTCGAACATGGCGCCATTTGCAAATAGATAGATATCGAGAATGAACCAATTCAAATCCAACAGCATAAATGCGTCGTCGTCGTCGTCTTCATCTTGATCAAACAAAGACTGAGTGGAGCAATCTCCATGGTGAAAGTAAAAATTGGAATTGTTAATTGGCTAGTGACATGGACAGTTTAGGAAAAGGTGGGCGGCGATAAAAATAGATATAGAAAAGCTTCCGTCCACTTTCAGCAATAAACTCTTCATAATTTAATCCGATTGTGGCATTTTGTTACGTTGTGCAGGCCTGTTCATCGTTTGCACCGACTCATTGTACATATCCAACCACTCTTTATGTGCAAGTCCAACGCTAGGTGTCCAGTCCTCGTGTATATGACATAAATAAATAACATCTTTTGATATTATTTTCATAAACTTAACAGGTTAAAAAAAAAAAAGACTCAATATCTTCTCCCTTTAATCCACTCTTGGACTACTCTAAAGTCCACAAGGTGTGAAAACACTCATTGATTAAGTTATACAGTGATATTAAGCCTAGCATAATTCGGAAGACAACCTAATCTGACTCCAGTAAATAATAAACATACGTTATATTTGATATTTAAGTTTATAAAACTTGCAAGCAAAGCATCCGCAGCATAACCCGATAGACAGAAGAAAAGTAGCAAGAGTTCAAGAAAACCTTATCCGAAGGTCAGTTCACAAAAGGTGATTTTATTTATAGGCCGAAAGATCTGTTTGTGTCTGTCAAGCTCAAGCATCCGTAGTTAGTTTATGAAAGCAAAAACCCAACAAGGGGCAATATCAAAGTCCAGTCAAGGGGGGCAGATTTCCAAGCCTTTTTTGGGCTAAAAGACTAGGTCAATATCTTCTCGGGAAACTACGGCCTTGAGCTTTTAAGAAGTTTCTTTGTATGCTTAATGCGCAAGGAAGCTCTTTGAATTCAACAAGTTTTTTGAACTATACATTAGCAGGGAATTCCAAAATTTCAAATTATTATAAAAAGGTAATTGAATAACTTTATTTCCAAAACATTTATATCCCATCCATAATATATATATATATATATATATATAGCAAACTTTATGGTGCTATTGAAACATAAATATTTCAATTGATTAACTAATGGTCTAACTGTAAAATAATTGATTAATGAACTAATTTGTTTGGAATCATGGAATGCAATTAGATAACTTAGTACTTGTCGTTAATAATTATTTTTTAATGGAAGTTGACATATAAGGAAGAGATTGCTTGCACACAACGACCAACTTCAGTTGAATAAGTCGGAAAGCCCCTTGTCAAACAAAAGAGCGGTTGAATAAGTAGGAAAGCCCCTTGTCAAACAAAAGAAAAACGGTTGAAGAAAGTAGGGAAGCAAATACGTAAGCAAATACAAATAATGGAGATGGAGTGGGGTCGTGTGATCAGATACATTGAACCTGGACACATCTGAACGAGGCTATATATACGTACATATGGTATGGGTGAATCATAAAGCAGGCAACAGGAGCAAGCGAGAAAGTGTAGATTGGAGTTGTGTGGGTTAAATTAGAAGATGACAAGAGAGTCGGATGAGATGGTAGTGGTGAGGCTAAGAGAGAGAAATGAGGAGCTGGAGAGAGAGCTTAAAGAAAGCAAAGCAAGAGAAGAAGAGATGACGATGGAGCTCCGGAGGGCGTGGGAGAGACTTAGAGTGGCTGAGGAAGCCGAGGAGAGGCTCTGCTCACAGCTTGGTGAGCTTGAGGCTGAATCCGTTTATCAAGCTCGCTCCTACCATGCACACATCCTCTCTCTCATGGAACAACTCTCGCAGGCCAACCAATCATGATCCAGCGACGTCGCCTATTCGCACCCAATTCTTCTTCCTTTATTGTTTAAATTGTATCTTCAATTCCGTGTGAATATTGCGATGCTATGCACCTCTGTTTTTTCTTTTCTTTAATTGTTGTATTCAGATTTTCAAGACTCAAAACCAAAGAGTATGATATCATGTCAGTTTGGACAACCGAAAATTGATAACGTCCAGCCAATGAGAAATTACATCCATTCTGAATGTCATTATCAACAGAATCTTCATCACCGTCAATATCATGATAAATAACTATTATATTAGTTCTAATTCTGATTCACATAAATAAATTAATGTATTTTTTATTTATGATTAATAGCTGTAAATATTTTTGTAATTTTTAATATTAACTAAAATATAAACTCCTTTTTTTTTAATTTTTAAAGTTAAACACTGAGTAAAATAATCTTAAATTAATAATTTGTTCAAATTAAATCCCATTAAAAATATCACACAAATCAAATAATAAAAATTAAACATTTCATTCATGTCTCGGTTTATAATTTATAATAATACTATCAAAAATAGTTAAAACTTTATTTAACTTTCTAAAACAAAAACATATAACAGTTGAACTTTTAATACCTACACACGTATAAACGTAAAAATAAATTAATGACATAAAATAACACATGATAAAATTAGGATTTAACACTAATATCTTCCACATTCTTAATAAATTGAACTAAAAAAAAGGTAATTACAATTAATGTGTGAAAATGAACATAAATTTATCATGTTTTAATTAAATAGAAGGTGTCTATTGCGCTAACTGAGCTCATATAATTGTTAATAATAATTAAATTATTCTATTTATCTACACAAAATTTTCAATATAAAAACACAAAAAAGGCTGATCTTTTAATTTTAAAAAAGAAAATCTTTACAGGTCCCAAATAATTCCACTTTTTCAAAAAAAGTTTTCTTCTTAAAAATGAACACAAATTTACTATTTAATGTACATTATATCCTTAATACATGTAATCAACTTAATTTTATAAAATAAAATAAATTTGATTAACAAAATTAATGATAATTACCAAACTTTTATTCATTAACGAGTCTAATAAACATATGATCATACGTATATGGAGTGGATGCGAAACAAATTGATCACCATAATTTTTGAATAAAGGAAACTCTTGTTATATTTATACATAGAAGATTAAACCTACATGAAAGGCAGGGTTTAAGTAATAATAAAAGTTAAAAATGACACAACCAGCGTAATTCAAGAAGTCACTAGAACAGTCGTCCACGTTATTGGGCTTGATTGGGCCTTAAGCCTGTGTTATGTAATTAGAGGGAATTCGGACAAAACATACCTGACTCACTGTAGTAAACTAGTAATTCGAAATTGTAACGCGAAATTGTTTCGTGTGGCGGTAAGTTTCCTCCTACATATTTTCCTCACCCCTCCACTGACTCCGTATATGCAATCAGATTCAGATGATGGCTTATTGGTTCGCGGCAATATGAATACTTGTGAAAAACAGAATGAAGAAGTTTGATTTAGGATTCTTTTTGCTTCTTTCCGGTCTTGTTAGATAATCAATTATCATCAGAACTTCAACTTCGTCATGGGTACTTTTCAACAGTTGGCATTTCAGTCCCTTACCCTTCTCAGTTTCACAGATTGTTCCAGACATAGAAGATATTTTGTCAACTTCCCTGCAGATACATATGCTGATTCTTATCCCAAATTGCTTCCTCCTCGAGCTGATGCGTCTTCTGCTGGTGTTTATCCTCCTTATTCTGGTTAGTAATCCCTAGGTTTTATTTATTTTCTTCCACCTGCTGTGGTTTATTACTATGCTTTACTTTATCCGAAGATCCCCTAGTCAGAGTTGGTTATCCAATCCATACCTTTTCCACTTACTGTCTCCAGATGAGTGGAAGGCAAAAACAAAGGAAAAGCGAAAGAGAATAGCGGGCATAGACCAAGATGAACTACTGCATCCCGAGCTTTTAGCTGATCCAGACAGCCGTTTTTGTGATTTCAACGGGGTTCGCATTCACTACAAGGTATGCGATGCAGCAGAATCACAATCTCACGATTCTGAACTTCCTGCGGCCTCCTTCGCGAAGCTTGATTTTCCTTTCATTTTATTACATGGCTTCGGAGCTTCTGTTTTCTCATGGAGTAGAGCTATGAAGCCTTTGGCGCAACTTACTGCTTCCAAAGTTGTTGCTTTTGACAGACCAGCCTTTGGATTGACATCTAGGGATTTATCTTTTGCGAATTCCTCTCCTATTCCTGACGGTTCAAGGTCACTGAATCCTTACTCCATTGCATTTTCCACGCTCGCCACTTTATACTTTCTTGACCTCTTGAAGGCTCGGAAGGCAATTCTCGTGGGGTATATATTTTCCTCTTCCTTGTCATTGGCTTATTTTTTTCTTGCAAAATGGACTCCATTGGTTCTTGATTAATTTTTAATGGATGGCTAACCGCTAGTAAGTCATTATTGATTTTCCTTCGATACATGTTTGTTTTGAAACAAAAAAACTTAGGTCCTGTTAAAACCATAAATTCCAGGCATTCTGCTGGTTCCCTTGTTGCAGTCAATTCTTACTTTGAGGCTCCTGAACGTGTTGCAGCTCTAATACTTGTTTCCCCAGCGATATTTGCCCCACTTCTTGTTGATAACGCCGTAGAAGGATTCTACTCTGGAAGAAGTAAGAAGATTGAAGAAGGAGAGGCATCATATTCAAACGCATTAGCAAACCTATCTCGCCCCATTTTTGAAATTTTATCAAAGATCATTACTTTTGTGTTTCAGAAAACGCTCCAAATGGTGAAGGGTGTAATAAATGTTCTCAACTTACTGTTTAAGAAAGCATTGTCAGCTATAATTCGCTCAGCCATTGGTGTACTACTGGTACTTTCTTTGTGCATAAACTTATAAATTATGAACTTCTTGCCGACGTCCTTACTATATTCAAACTTGCATATATATTGTGTATGCTATTATCTGTTCATACTTTTTTTTGGGGGCGTAGAGTGATTTAAATTTTGCTGTGTTCCCTACCTTTTAAATATTAATTAATTCTACTCCCTGATTGTCAGATAAGGATGGCAATCGATAAATTTGGTATAGCAGCTGTAAGAAATGCGTGGTTTGACCCTAATCAAGTTACAGAACGTACCATAACTGGTTATACAAAGGTGATCTCTCTTATACTCTAATGATTTGATTAGCTTCCACAAAGCCTTATGTAAGCAATCATCAGTATTTGTTACTTACGTGGATGTTATTAGTTAAAAATTTAGCCATTGAGGGTTAGAGGCTGGGACAGGGCTCTTGCAGAATTCACTGCAGCAACAGTTGCGAATGTGGATGCTTTATCAAAGTCACCTCTGTCAGAAAGACTTCGTGAAATTTCATGTCCTGGTAATTGTAGTGAGCCTACTGCTCTTTCCTAATGTTTGCTTTTTTGTTTTTTCTCTCCTCTTTTCTGCTTCATCCTTCAGATGCTACAATCGTAAATGCCAAGTGTCAATTCACGCTTTAAGCCATAGCTTTGGCTAATTTGGACAACTCGCATACCTTAAGTATGGACATTATGTTTTGATGAGTTGGATAGAAGTGTGACTATACACCTTTGCTGGACCTTTTGGTCAAGCTTTCATATGATTGATTATCTGATTTACTGTGGGGCTCCAGCTTTAAAGTGATGAATCCTCATGCACCAGAACAGAATATGCTACATTTATTAAGATTAATATGTTGAATGCAATGTTAATCTTTGTCTTTTAAATGATAAAATCACAGTTCTCATTGTCACCGGTGATACTGATAGAATTGTTCCATCTTGGAATGCGAAGAGACTTGCACAAGCATTACCCAGTTCTCACCTTGAAGTAATTAAGGATTGTGGGCATTTACCCCATGAAGAAAAAGTGGAAGAATTTGTGTCAGTTGTTGAGGAATTTCTGCAAAGAGCTTTTGGTGGTTCGGAAGAGCTCTGTGTGCCAACGGTGGTTTGAACCAAGTGCAGCAAATGGTATTAGTCCGCTAGCAGTGGTTTAAAACATGTACATAGTATTGATCAGCACCATCTCTAGATACATGATTTATAAAAAGTAAAGTGTTATATACTTATGAGTGACAAAGCCAATAAGGTCGAATTATATTGATTAAATTGTTGGACCATGTCACGGACTTGGTTTAGTATTATATTATAGATCAAGAAGCTATTTTTATTTCAATAATTTTCGCTACTTTTGTTTCAGCTAAGCCGTTAGAATCCTATTTCGTAGAGACATGATCTACGTAATCTGTGGAGAAACAAAGAGGAATATAGAGATATACTGAAGGAGGGCAGCGAATGTTCGCACACAAGATGAGTTTACCAAATATTTTGATGATGATCCACTGAATGCTTTACCTGAGATTGTCTAGTCTTCGTGAACTTGTACGCGGGCCTTGTACAGTGGAATAAATCGAAGCTAAAACTTATTCACCAACCTTAAACTGTTTCTTTTAAAAAACAATTTAACCTACAGTTTTAGCTTCGCTGAAGCACTTCCATTGGTATCTTTTTCCTTTTACATTATTTACAAATAAGCGTACGACCCATATTACAACGTTGGCTACAACCAACATGGTATCCCGTGCTAAACCCCACCCGACTCTTAAGGTTCCCCAGCTACATCATCTAGATGAGAAGGCTACTTTTGGACATTCTTTCTTTCATTTTTTTAAAAATAACTGCAATAAATAAGCAAAAGGAAAATGTGGCCAAGTTGCTCCAAGACCACTACATGAGCTATCAACAATATCTGCATTTTCCTACAAGAGACCAGAAATCTGACTTCATAATCTTTACCCGTGGCTTGATAATGATGCTGTCAAAGAGCTTTGCCTGTTCAACGTGTATGTGATTCCTTGTTTTAAGAGCATGTAAATTGAAAAACTAGTGTAGATCATCAACCAGATCATACAGTTCTGGCCGGGGTGCTACTCTATAATGGTGATTCTACCATCACGTAATACCTCACAAATCACAAGGAACTAGGTTCCATTCAAGCTTCTTTACCACAAAGTCTAGCAAACATTCAATAAATACAAAATTCATAGATCTCAGATGAAAAGGAACTCAGGTTTTCACAAACGCCAACGTTTCAAAGAACAATCTTGATGCTTCTACCAACTAGTAGATTGTCCACTGAAAGGACTGACCTTCCTTGTCCAGCTTCATTATCAAACAGGCTTTGGAAGTACTTGGCAACAGCTCTAAATGAGCAACGATTAGAACATCATAATGCACATTATAAACACCAATAATCGAGGAAAAGATTACCACGAGTGAACTATCCAATCAGTTTCATTACCGCTGAATGAAATATGCAGAAAGAAGGGCATCACTTGCCCTATACTACTAAAATTGATGAGATATTGTGATGGTGAGATATGTTTTTGCCTTTTGGCAATGCATTTGCCTAATCTTAACATATCCAAAGGGATCCGCCCTCTGCTTGGACAGGACATGTTAAATAGTAGTATAGAAGTGGGGGGAAGGTGAAGCAGTAAGATAAAGGAAAATACTATATGGTTCTGCCGGATTCTGACTGAACTGTACGATGCCGTTCGGATCCATGAATCGATCGTCTCACGTAAGAGTTTCAACGAGAGGTACCTGCAAAACAAAGAAGGCACGTCGGGGGTTGTGTCCCGATTAGCCCCTCTGACGCTCAAGTCAGTCTTTTAGTGAAGGTGAGATCGCTGTAAGCAAGGAGAAACTAGGGTTATGATTGTACGTACCTCCATCACGATGAAAACATATCTTATATATGATACGGATGTTAGGGTTAAGTTTTCACGTAGACTCCTACTTCTGCATGAAAACTCTTCGCCGGTTAATGGGCTATCGAGAGCATGGATCGGGCTTGGACTTGACATCTTTGATGAATGGACCGATCAGCCCACGGGTCGCTGTGACTGGGTTTAGGCCCAACACGGCCGACCCGACCATAAGCCCCCTACTCCTCGAGTCTGAGCGAAGAGAAGGGTCGGAGGAGTATGTAGAGGATTTTGTAGCTCGTACATAGGACGAATCGTAGTTGGGGCGATCGGTCGGACATCAAGATGTAGCTCATTCGTGGGATAGCTTGGAGTAGGCCCGGTCGCTCAGATTTTAACGGGTAGTGCACGACCGCTCGTATTGGAAGCGCCCGGCCAAGTGTATCAATCGGTCGACATTGGCGATTATTGCATGACGGCTCGTGCTAAAGTAAGTCGGGGGGTCATCATTAGTGGGCGCGCGGCGGTACTTGAAGCATTTATTGTTTGACGGCGCGCGCCCTCTGGCAGAATCTGAAGCATATCGTCCTTGTAACCGTTGTGCAGTTGTCCCGCATGTCCTTTCAACAGTCGCGCCTCTTCGATTTTTGAACAAACCTAATTTCGTTGGCTCGGATTAGGCCG
>JAOQMR010000014.1:0-13197 GCA_027563865.1 Erythroxylum pelleterianum
GCTTTCTAGGAGGTTTTCGAAGATGATGCAAGAGGAAAAGGGTTGAAGAAGGTGAAAGCTACAAGAGGAGCTTAGAAATCCGAAAATGGAGGAGAAAAAGGTAAGAGAGAAGTTTTTTATTTTGAATTTTTTAGTGAGATGTTGGTTGTTTTGGCTTGGAAAGGTTATAGATTTGAGTTTTCTAAGGTTATTTGAAGAGATTATGCTATGATTATGCTTAATTTTGGAAGATTGCAGAATTGGGGTTATGCCCAATTTTTGGGATTTGGGGTTTTTGGGAATTATTTGATTTAGAGGGCTTGAAATATGATGAGTTTGTGATTTCTTAAGTTAATTTTGAGGATTATGCTAATTATGATGTTGAATTTGGATGATTATGACTTAGGTATTTTTAAATTGGAAGAAAAAGAAAGGGCTTTGGAGAATTGAAGTTTGGAACAAAGTCCTAGCATGGAATTGAGGTGGGTAATATATTTATATATTAAATTATACGTCAATTGTGTGTTTTCGAAAATTTAAGAAAAGAAAAATGTTTATAATTATTGTTTTCAAATAATTTAAATTAATTGATTTCGGGAATGATTTACGAATTGTTAAAGTTATTGTTTTTCGAATGTTTGGAAATATCAGTATCCTTGTTTCGGAGAGTTTGATTAAATAATGTAATTGTTACATGCATTGTTTTTGAATTATTTGATGTATATTGATAAAATTGTTTATGATTAAATTATTGTTTTGGAATGATTTAAGAAATTTAGTTTCTAATTAAATTTATTGTTCTGGAAAGATTTAAGAAATGGCTAAAATTGTTTAAGACTAAATTTATTAATTTGGAATAAATTGTTTGATTTCATTATGTTTGATTTATTGATAATTTAATGAAGTGTTTTTGAAAAATCAAGAAGATGAATGGTTTTGAAAATGTATTGAAGAAATTGTTATTTTATTATGTGCGAATTATTTAAAGAAATTGCTACAATTGTTCTGGACAATTTGCTATAAGCCATACTTCATTTGCTATTTTATATTATGTTTAGTTATTCCCCCATTAAGCTATATGCTTAGCACGGTAGTTTTTCCTTAATGTAGGTCTCGATAAAAAGGATTAAGGTTGGGACAACCGCAGTGGTCAAATAAGGATGTGTTATGTTTTGGAAGATGTTTTGTATAAGTTTTTTAGTTATGTTTTAAATTATGAGACATATTTGTATTTTGTGTAAATGGTTTGTAATAACTATAGTACATGATGTATTTGAATTTAAGGCATGTATTTGATAAATACAATGTGTAACTTCTGTTCTGTTTATAACTCAATATTCGAATGAATTATGAAGTATGTTGCCTTATTTTTAGGATTTGCTGGAATATCTTGGTATGTTCTAGGTTTAGTTTGCGTGGTATCTATATATCCTCTTAGGAGGTATTAGGGTGTTACATTTGTGATGAAATTTGAAAGGCATAACTTTGCTAATGTTGTGATTGTAGGTTGAGCTAATACCTCAAAGTAGAGAGTGAAAATATAAGGTATAAGAGGGTATCTTTGTCCAATCTCTTTTGTTCCTTTAAACACATAAATGGGTCACCACTGACAATTAAACTATAGGAAGGAGTAGAGATACAATGCTCAATCCATTGAATAAAAGATTTTGGAAAGCTAAAAGCCTTAAATGTGTTTAAGATAAATTTATAACTTATGAAGTCAAATGCTTTGTAAATATCAATCTTCTTGGAAAAACTTTTGATTAATTTCATAAAGTAATAGGGAGGATATGTTAAATCTTGTCTTAAACCTTTCATGCATGGTTCATAATTGGATCTCCTCTCTACTACATCAGTCTTTCTTTTTTGGCTTACTTCAAGGTGACTTTTCTCCTCTCTTTCTTTCTAGCTACTATTCCCCTCAGTCCATTTTTCCTTGTCTTCTTTATTGTTCTAAGATGACTCATTCTCAAAGGGTATTTTTAGATCTTTTTTTATTGTCGCACTATTAGTTACCCATTTTGGTAATTGTTTTTTCAAATTTCCTAGTCATTTACCTCAGTTTTTACCTACTTCATCTATAGATCTTGTTCCATCTCACTTTGAGCAAGCCTTAATCCTTTCTTTTCCTCCTTTACCTCTAAGCCCCTAACCATCTTGGTTCTTCTATCACCTCATATGGTCTTCCTTCCTCTTCAGTTCAACTTCCCAACTTGGGTAAACCTCTTGAACCTTTACTCCCTAGGTTTGCTTTTAAATAGAAATTAATCTTAGGTGAGTCATTTTCCTCTTGGCTCTAATATTGTCCTCCTTTACTTAGTGTACAACCATTATTTCTTCTCCCTTAGATGTTCTTAAGGAAGGTGTATGTTCTTAGTCATCAGGCCTCTTTCCCAGTGATAAAACTCTAAACACCTAAGCATTGGAAAAATAAGGGACTCCTAGAAGTTATATGGTTGAATTTATTTTACTTATAAAGATATATATGTTTTAACTGCAAATGCACAACGTAGCGGTAGCTAGCATTGACAAGTACGAATCAATCCCACGAGGATTATAAGAACTAGTATTAACCTTTTCTCTATTATCTAACTGTCGAATTAGATTATGATTTTACTTGAAAATTAAATAAAACAAACTAAATTAAATTTGACACAATAATGAATTCAGATAAAGAAAATACTACAAAAAGTCAATATCAAATAAGTAGTACTTAGGTGATGAATCCCCCTAAGAATTCTTAAATACTAACCCTTGATCATGTAATTAAACTATTGATTATTGCACCATGGAAATTCCTATCCTATGTTTACATATTTCTCAAGACTATTAACAACTAAGCCTCAATTGATTAACTAAAATCTTGTTCTAGTTAAAGCTCCTTAGATTGCATTATTGATTCTTGAATTTCAATATTTGGTTTGACCCTAATCAAGAGGATTAAAGTTGATCCATCTCTAGGTTTGCATGCAACTTCTTCTAATTATAGTAGACCTATTCACATAAATGGATTTCTTTAACTCAAACATATAAGATAACATAATGGACTAATATTCCGAATATGTTAATTCAAGACTGTAATGCATAATTGAATCGTAATAAATCAATCAATAAAACTTCATTGAGTAAAAGATTAAATCTTATTGTCATCACAACTTAGTGTTCATCACACCTAGGCACTAAACAATTTAGTTCCTACACATAAAAAAATCCAATAAAAAATATTTAGAAGAATAAATAAAAATAAAATAATTCATATTCTAAACCACCCGTTTTATCTCTAATGAATCTTCTTGTAATTTCTATTGAATGATGCTCTCTATCAGATCTTGTAACATAATCTTCATGTTTTCCTCGTCCTTTGCTCAGAACTGCCTCTTCACTTTGTTCCTTACCACTCAAAAATGTTTTTAATCTCCCTTTTTAATTTTCCTTGGATAATATCCTTTTATAGTAAAATCTAGGGTTTCTAGAATATACACGATTACTTATCAATTGCGTGGGTGATGGTGTATCTTTAAAAACACTTGAATTCATGATTTTACATAGGCACAATGACTTACATGGGCAACATACGCAGCCGTTTATGTCAAAATGCATAGGCATGTAACTTCATATAGGCAGGAATTGTGTTGTTGAAGCTCGGCACGTTTGCAAAGGCTTACATAGTCACTGTACATGGTCATGTAAGTCAACATTGCTTCAAATCTTAGTTCTATGCCATGATTTCATCTAAATTCTTCCACTTTTGGTTCATAAAGGTAATTATAACCTACAAACACACTCAAAGCGAATTAAGTACCAAAAATACTATAAAACTCTTAAATAACAAGCAAAATATATTAAATATGGGTGTATAAATATAGTCAAATAATCATTTATTGAACATCCCTACACTTAAGCTTTTCCTTATCCTTAAGCAAATCATAATCTAAATCATCAATCTTACAAACATCTATTCTTTATTAACCTCAACCAGTCCATCCACACTTTAAATCATTATACTATATCAATCAAATTAACATACAATTAGATTCTAATAATTATAGAACCAACCTTCCTAAGTCAATATCAAGAGCAATCATATAGATAATCTTTTTGAAATTGAAAGCAAAAAATTTTACACCCTCACCAAGGATTCACTTTATGAACTCAAAGTGTTTTGGGTCAAGACTATAAAAACTCTCAATTCAATGAATATAAGTATTCTTAACCATAATCTTGTAATAAAATCATATCTCAACCACCTATAAATAAACTAGAAATAAAAATCAAAAGGTCTTATTACATGGTTTATGAGCCATAGGTTAAGGCGTGATTGAGATAATAAAAAGGGTAACAAAATTGAAGGAAAATTACATAAAACAAAATTACATGCAACTTTTTTCTTCACAATATAGGTCCTTCACCCATCAGTCCCTTCATCTTCGGTAGTTCTCGTTTTTAACAATTCATGATAGTAGGACAATCCTACTCCTCTATTGGAGTCTTAAAGAATCAGAAGCAAGTATAAGATTTTAACCAAAGAAGGATGAGTGAGAATTATGAGGGAATATGATGATAAGCTCAGACGGGGGATTAAGCTGTTAGGGATAAAAGGGGTAACAGGGACGTAAGGAGTAAGGACAAAAGCTGCACCTTTATCTCTTCCTTAGTAAGTCACCAAAGAACATTCCACCTTTCAACAAAACGATAAATAAGAGGCTTCACTCATGTAAGGTAGATAAGAACTTCTGGTTTCTGATGTGGAACTGAGTGTGAACTTCTAGTTTCAGCCGTGTAAATGATAGTGTATTTAATGTATTTATTTACTATGGTATTTTTGTAAATGTTTTGTGTAGTTGGTTAGATGTGCCTTCCCAAAAGGTCATCTTGGTTCGTATATTCATGTAGGCAGGATGCTGTGGTTGGTTCGATTCATAGGGAACTATTTTTGTAGAGTTCCTTATGTTCTTAGGTTAGGTTACCTTTCTGGTTTTGGGAGGGGATGGCCTTCAAGGCAACCCCGTGGTTTGTACATAAACCCTTTTTGATTAATTTAAATTTCTGATTTACCAAAAAAAAGGTCCTTCACACCATAATTCCATTGATATCATAACTTTAACATTTTTTATTTCACTTATTATGCTCGTAACAATTTTTTATGCATTCATTATATGACAATAATTAAGGAAATATTGGACCTTTTTAAATTTTAAGTTTCAAGCAATCAAATTATTTTAAATAGGCTTCAAGGTTCAAAATAATAAAAAGGCACCAAAAAAATAAGGTAAAGGGTAATAATGTGGTTATAATCGATGAAAAGGTTAAATCTCAAAATTGGTTACTCTTAAGGGATAAAATATGCTGGAATAATTATCAAGAAAATTGGTTAAAACAAAGGTTCAATTTATAAGTCTTTATCATTTCAATGCTTCTAATTTAACAAATGTGATCTAAATATAAATAATAAAAGTAAGTTTTAGAATTATCCAACTATGCGTGATAATACATATGAAAGAATAAAAGAGCTTAAGATAATGATGTATATGTTCTTAGGCTCAAAAGCTAAAAAAAATGATCTTGTGTGTAAATAATATGCAATTTCCATTCAAATTGAATATGTTAATGATTAATAAAAATATAACTTATAAAAGCAAGTATATTCTGAATTCCATCCTTTTGCATACTGATTCAATTCAATAAACAATAATGTTCTAAAGTATTCTGAACAAATTTTAATTAATTCGGGATTTCAGTTACTGAGATTTAATAAAAAAGATTATAACAAACTTAAGAAATCCCTTCCCCATACTTAAAATTTTAACTAATTCGAGATTTCAGTTACTAAGATTTAATAAAAAAAGATTATGACAAACTTAAGAAATAATTTCTCCATACTTAAAATTGTACATTGTCATCAATGTACACAATTGAAGAACATAAAAATAAAATAACAAATAACAAAAAAAGTAAGAGAGGATCAAAATTGGTACTGCCCATGAATAAAAAGAATTATAGAGTTTTGAACTTGATGAAGAGGATCAATCCTAGATATATACATATCCAACTTTGCAAAATATAAACAAAAAGGAAAAAAGGTAAAAGAAAAATAATAACAAAAATAACTAAAGAATATGGAAATAACAATAACATGGATTAAAATAACATGTCACTAATGTTTAAACAAATGAAAATAACATAATGAAATAAATAAGAAAAATACATAAATAATAAGAAAAAGAAAAGAGAAGAACAAAATTAGCTTCTCTCAATCCTTCTGTGACTCTGGCATGTTTGTCGGTAGAAGGTCATGAAACCTTCAACTAGGGAGGGCCTGAAGATGATGCAGTTGCTCTAGATGGTGAAGGTAGAAAAGCTAATTCAAGATGGCCTGCCATCTGCATCATTATTTTCTCCATCCATCTATCATGGGTTGTTCTCCATCTACCTTGTGCATTGAGTTGTTCTATCCACTTCGTAATCTCTGCCTATTGCATTCGGATAGTACACTGAATACCTAGGATCTATACCATGTGTTTCTCCAGTCAAGCTATTTTTAACTGGTCCGAGTTTACTATCAACAAGCTAGGTACTTCTGCACTGGCCTCCTTGTATGTGACCCTCCTGTCTAGGATAGCAGTGAGCTCAGTTTTAGTGGTTGTTTAGTTATGTGTGGCTCCCTCTCTCCTGATGATGCTAGCTCATCGAGAACCCCAATCATGCAGTAGATGTCACCCATAGGTCCTCGTCGTTTACGTATGATTTTCATGTGTTCCAGCACATCTAAATTCACCGTTGCCATGGTACCAACCATTGGCATCATTGGTAGTCTACTAAAGAGCCCCATCCTCCATGCAAGCCTTGACACAAAAGTTACAACACATACCATCTTAAACTTCTTCTACTTACTTTAATGTTGGATTAATTAGGCTAATGCATGCCTTAATTGTATTGGTGTCTGCTCATTTATGCTCCATATGTAGAACATGTCTAGATTCTCGACGAATCCACAACTATCACCCCTCCCACTCAACATATGACTCAAGATATCATGTATGTATTTCATCATAGGGTGTCCCAGTGTTGACACCTGTGATTTACGAAGGTCATAGTCTTCCTCTATACTACGTTGGCTTGCTCATATTGTGGGAAAGCTCTAGTTAGGTCTTTAAAAGACCCTTCTCCTCATTGTCTCTTCCTTGGTATCTCCTTTTCTCGTCACGGTCCTATCATTATACTTCAAACTTTACACAAATGTGAGAAAATAACAAATAAAGTATGAAAATAACCATTTCCCCACACTTATTTCTTATGCTCACTAAATTATTAAAATGTGGAAACACACTAAAAAGGAAAATTAAACAAATGGCATAATCACAAACAAATAATCTAACATAAATTAATCAATCAATCAATCAAAAGAAAATAATTAGAAAATTAACTAAAGTAGGCAGAGATACAACAATACATCTTAGAGTGAGAATGAGGCATCTAAAGAGCTAGATGCCAAGAAGAAATGGAAAGAACAATGATGGAAGATACATATTATAGATAGTAAGAAAATTTTGCGAACTACAATGAGGCACAGTATGGTTGGGGAAGTAACGATCCTTATTAGAACATGTACACTCCAGGGTGGTAGAACCACCCAGATTTCTATTGGTCCAACAATGTAAGTACTCACATGGGACATCAAGACCTATTTGAATTTCAGCACAATGAGTCCAGTTCATAGGATTCCAAATTTGACAAAATCATGGATAAGTTAACGGATATGGAAGAGAACCAGAAGAGACTGGAATAGCAATTTGATCAAGTAACGAAAAATCATGCCACTTTTATTTACAACTTGGATATTCAAGTAAGACAACTATCCTGTGAATTTTGTAAGAGAAGTGTGGAAGACTCTCTTAATAATATGGAAATACATCAAAGAGAGCAATATGAGGCTATCACACCTAAGAAGGGGGGGAGCTAGAAGGATCAGTGGAAAATCAAACTGAACCCCACCTTATTGAAGACCAAGAGACAAAGAAAGTTAATGAAGAAAAGAATGCCAATTGTCCCTATTATTCACCAGTTCTTAATAAACCATGTGTGAACATCGAAAAATCTTTGGTAGATGTTCTTTTATGAAAAGAACCTTATCCTTTAGATTAATGATGACGAAATAACATTTAACATGAATGATGCATTATAGAATCTGAAGTATAGTAGCTCATTTAGGATAATTGATGTGTTCGAATCTTCTAAAGAATAAAAGGACAAAGAACAGATGACAACAGACATCGAGTTTGAAAAAGCTATGAAAGTCCGCAGAGGAGACGAAGATGATTACCGAAGAAAGAGGGAAGCTCACCTTGTAGCATCCCAGTCTCATAAGTCACATACCTGACATCCTGAGTGATGTCTGAGTACGTTACCTCGAAAAGGTGGCATGCTAGAATAGTCAAATACTCGAAACTCGGTAAAATTTTTTTAAAAAAATATATCACATGCGCATGTGGAAATCAATAATCAAATTAGGCCCACTTTATTCATAAAGTTTCAACTCTCATTATACATATCATCAAAATCCCAGTAGTAACTTAGGTCTATTTTATTTACAAACATCAGTCGTCATAGTTGATATTACACTTTAAAATTACACACATACATTACACAATATTTGCAAAAATATAATTCAAAAATAAAATCACTGAAGACATATGCAGGTGCAAACTAATCCCGACCCTTAGTCCATATCTGATTTCAGTGGCGATACTCCAATTAGCCTAACTGCATATCTCCTCTAAACTTGAAAAACCAACGTTGCAAATTTTGATGAGTTTTGCGAACTCAGTAATGTAACCATCCTTGATGGTTCACCTAATTCATACCACATAGCAAATCATATAAGCACATACTTTCACTTCTTTTCATTTAGCAATTTGCACCACATATCATTTACTTCACATACCCATTTTCATACAAATACATGTCCATATTATAATTCAATTAGTCAAACACACTCAATAAGTGTATATACAATGTTGATGTGACTCACTTTCAATTATTACATTAATGTGACTGAGTGCCAAAATTGTCCCATATCCAATGTGGATATTGGGCTCATTGATACTGTCCCTTACCCTTTATGGATACAGGGCTCATTGTGCATATCGAGCCTTTGGCTATTTACCACATTCTGGAGCTTTAAGCTCATATTGGGTGGCTACTCATGTCACAACTATCATTTCCTGATCATGCATTTGTGTATGAAATACATCACATTCATATTCAATCATTCATTATTTCAAACATTCTCATTCGCAACCCCATTCAAACACATTTACAATCCTATTTTCATTTATCATCGGACCTTAGTTTGGCATCAACAAACATGTTGAGAAACATTTATTTCGCCAAATTCACAATTAAGGAACACCTCACATTCATATTCAATCATTCATTGTTTCAGTCATTCCCATTCGCAATCCCATTCAAACACATTTACAGTCCCATTTCCATTTATCATCGGACCTTAGTCTGGCATTCAACAAACATGTTGAGAAATATTTATTTCATCAAATTCACATTCAAGGAATACTTCAATATCACATTCATAAATCAGAATCTTCGATTCATATCCGGAATTAGTGCAAACAATCCACATTCAGAACATAATTTCACTAAATTTCACATTCAAGGAACACTTTAATATCACATTCATAAATCGGAATCTTCAGACCTTCATGTATGGAATTAGTACAAACAATCCACATGCAGAACATAATTTCACCAAATTTCACATTCAAGGAACACTTCAATATCACATTCATAAATCGGAATCTTCGGACCTTCTTGTCCGGAATCAGTACAAACAATCTACATTCAGAACATAATATATAATAGACAAATTATGAAGTGAGATTATCTAGGTTACTCACAGTACGCTCTAGATAGCTATTGCCTTGAAGTCCCGGCTATGTCTAGATGGCGGCAATCAATGTGCTCCTCTTGACATAGCCTAAGTCAAGACTCAATTTCAAGCTAAATTTCAAGGCCCTTAAGGATAACAAATTCAATTTCTTCTTTAAAATTGTATCCAAATGTCTCTAGTTCAATTTAAATTAAGAATCATCTCATTTGGAAATCTACATATCAAAATATAGCCAAAATACCGAAGCAAGTGAAATCATTCCATTTAACAATATTCCAGCACACTCACATTTTCATCCTAAATTTATCACTCAATCTTTTTCGAATGGATTCAGATGTTCATAAATTTTGGTGGAGATGAAGAATAATGTGTTATGAGTCTATTAGTTCAAGTCATATGTCATTTGGATGTCAGGAGAAGAAGTTATAATAAAAGGAACAAAGGATGTTTAGAGAAAACACTACAGCTAACATATTCTAGCAATTCTTCTTCGCCAATATCATATGCATTTCAGTCCAATTCAAGTATCATTCTCATACCATTTAACATGCCTTAAAGCTCAGATTGTTATTTACCTATTAGGATTCCAATCCAACACAAAACTTCATATTAAACCTAGTCTCTATGCAAGCAAAATCAACACAAACTTATGGTGAAAGCAAGGTGATTTTTGGACAACAAAATGAAGATCATAAGGTGAAGGATTTAAGTGTGATTTTCATGCAGAACTTTAGCTAGGGTTGAGAACAAAATACAGAGAAGAGTTGGAGAAATTTTAGTGGAGAAAGGTGAGGGAAACAATATAAACTTTGCTGCTAGAATTTGCTCCATCATCATGCTAGGTGTCAATTTGTAAACTAGCCATATATCTTAAGGCATGCTAGCCATTCGTTCAACAATTATGGTGCCACTAATCCACTCATTATGCTACCATTTTTCACCCTTTAATCAGTCCACATGTCACTCCAAGATTGGTCCACTTGTCATTTAAATACTAATCCCTTTGTCAAACATTTAACTATGCCAAATGTCACTCAATTATAGTCTAAATCATCCAAATTTTTTTGTATCAATTTATCCTATCACTAGGCATTTTTCCTAGTCCAAATGTACATACTAATCTATCAATTTTCCAATCCATAACATTTAATTCCAAATTTTCTAAGTGAAATCCAGTCTTACCTAAATTCAAGACATATTAAAACACAATTCACATCATGATCACTTAACATTTTTCATACCCCGGAAGTCAATGAATGCATGTACAATCATTTTAATGTGCAAAAATTCAATATTCAAGTGTATGTGTATACCATATTATACATAAGCATGAAATACCCTCTCTAATTTCTCATTTACCTCACTTGTACACTATTTTAGTCTTATCGTGATTAACAGGATGTTACACACCTTCTTACAAGAAAAACTGTTGGATTCGATAGAAGATTTAAGGAGTTTTTTATTCCTTATTTTATTAATAGTTTGTTAGAAAAAAGGACATTACTGGGCTTAATTGATTTTCTCAACTTTATTAATATTGTCCTTCTGATCATTTTGCAATTTGTAACTTACTCACAGGCTACAAAACTAATGTTAAACGAGAAGTGTGAAGGCAAGTCGCTCATAATTGATCTTGGCTGAGTTTTAAAAGATGAAGGTTTAAATTATTACGTAGTTAGATTTGTTTCAAATTTCAAAATAAGTTCTTAATAATTTGGAATGTTTTGGAGTGCTAACTCTCTTACTCTTTTTGAAGCAATTATAAGATAGGGCAATAATCATGGACCTCAACCATAAGTGATCTCCACCTCCATCACCATCAACACCTCAGTCAACATGACGGTTTCATGTTCTAACCCTTTTCTTTTATTTTTTAATTATTTTTTCTTATGTTTTCTTATATTGTGTTTTATTTCCCCTTGTGTGTTTGTGTACTTGTTGGGCCCCATTTTCGAAGCCCAACGATCGATCCGAAAATCATAACCATAAATATAGGACTTGCACATATCACCCTATAGGGTTATTTCAATTAACCCACATTAATCATCATCAGTTCATCTTCATTCTCATAGCATCCTAAAAATTTGCTCAAAACAAGTTCAATAGTGTGCCCATACAAAACAGTCACCATACTTGAATTTATTTCTCCTATTTGCGAATAGAATTTGGAAATCTTCAAATCCGAATTTCAATTTGAACTCTTCATAGAAATCATAGCTCTATGTCTCTTGTTTATTTTGAAGAAAGAACTCAATCGGAGTTCTACAACTCAAGATATGCCTAAAAAGCTAAAGTCTGTTCATACCCTAATCATGCTCTCCTAACCGACCTCTCACTTACTTTAATGCAAACTTTCCCAAATCAACTCCAAATGCTACAAATGTTCATGGAAGGATAGATACATGTCTTAGTAAGCCATTGCTTCAAGAATCGCTTCATTTCGAGGTCGAATGAGGGAGTTATGCCCAAAAGAATAAACCATGTTTAAACCCTAAATCGATTTGTACCTCTCTTGGGGCGAATGCCATAACGTTTTCTACAAATGTCCAATTGCTTTCATTTTTGAACCATTGGAAAGAAGACATCGAGCTCTACAACTCGTATTAGAGGCCTCAAAGCGAGATTCGGCCTCTAAACTGGTCAAAATTGCAAATTATTGAAGCTGACCCGAGAATGTCCGTTAAACGGACATAGACTGGCCAAACACTCCAATTTCGTCCGAAAAGGTCTATTAAACAGACATTTATGTCCGTTTAACGGACACACACTGCCCAAACCTTCTTCTAAAGCTTCTCCAATGCTTCCAAACTCCATCCTAACACCATATATACTCATAATCTCCCCAATTTCAACCCTTCAAGTGTAATACAACTTCATAACCATTCAAATACCAATTTAAATGCATCAAGCTCCCAAATCATAACTCAAAAACTCATATCAAACACAAACTCTAATCATCCTCCATAGCTATCAAGTTCATACTTCCCATTCAACATCATCACTTGCAAAACCTATAACTCTCAATTCCAAAATCAAAATTTCGCCAACTATATACCATATAAAAGATAAAAGGGTAATCTACCATGTTCATGAAGACCACTTGGCCTCATATAGCCTAAAACAACCCAGTTTTTCCTGTCGAATTCAATAAAATGCAATATCCCTTCATACCAATTCAACTACTAAAATACTTGTCATTACACTCTTAATTCACTTCAAATGATTCATCCCATAAAGACCTTTCCAACTCCAATATGCTATTCTAACACTAATAACAATTGGCAATCTCAACAAATAGATTATGCACATCCATC
>JAOQMR010000014.1:14601-24727 GCA_027563865.1 Erythroxylum pelleterianum
TAGTTACATTTTAAATTAGGAGTTACTATTTTTGTTAACACAACTTTAAAGATACCTCTCAATCTTTAAGGAACATATGGCTAGGAAGGATAGTATCTTCAATATGTTGAGTGCTTATCATCTTTAGTTACATTTTAAATTAGGAGTTACTATTTTTGTTAACACAACTTTAAAGATACCTCTCAATCTTTAAGGAACATAATTATTTAAATATATTCTTTCTCTGCTATATAGAGAAAGATACCTTCTCTTTAAAAGCTGTCAATGTCATCCATACATAGTATTAGTATATTTGCTGCTGCATTTGCTTTTGAGCTAACCATTTGCAGCCTGAATTATTAATTTATTATTATTATTATTGCTAGTAAATTATTATTATTATTATTAATTTTCTTCTTCTATTATTATTATTATTATTATTTTTCTACTTATTATTATTCTTATTATTTTCAAATTTTATACTTATTATTATTATTTATTTATATTATTAGTTATTTATTAATATTATTATTAACTATTATACGAAATTAATTTTCTTCTTCTTCTTCTTATTATTATTAAAATATTGTGAAATATTGCGAATTCAAAATTTATGAAGCTAATATTGGAGTCTCTGGCATAGAAGATAAGAAGAAATCAAAACATGTTCCTGAATTCAATGTTTGTTTTGCCAACTCATAAAATAACATAACTAAAAAAGAGTTAGCAACTTCCACATAAATCACTACATCAGTACATCAAGTTTTATACTGCTCTCTTTGCACTGCTTGGAATATCTCCATGATCTATATCCTAAAGCTAAGAGCTCCATTTCCAAAACTTGATTTCATATGTTCATTACACCAATACAACACATAGTGCAAAATAAAACACAATCAAAAGACTGTTAACGTAATTGCAAGTAACAACTCTCTCCTTAAGCACTCAAGAACTCAACATGATCTGTATCCTAAAGCTAAGAGCTCCATTTCCCGTTTGCAATTCATAAAAACTTGACTTCATATTTTCATTACACCAATACAACATATAGCATAAGATAAAACACAATCAAAAGACTGTTAACGTAGTTGCAAGTAGCAACTCTCTCCCTAAAGCACCTAAGAACTCAACAAGCATTGAAAGGGAAGCCTCAGAAATTGCAAACTTAGGTAATGACTTGACTTCCACAGCTTGCAATACTTAGTAAAACTCCTCCTTTTCTATTCATGCCCCCAACCTTGACAGGCTCAGTGTTTGTGGGGTTGGAGTCTAAAGGTGAAATGAATAACATATGATTAGGCTTCAAGGTGAAAACCATTAAGTCTAAAGCAGTTCAAGATCAACTCCATTGCCTGAAAGTTCATCATTGTTTGATATATTTCACAACATAGACTTCAGAAGTTGCAAGGACAATAGGTAGCTACAATGTGATCTAATCAAGAGTTTATTGAGCCTAGTAGACAAACAGAAACTTAACAAGCTCAGTGTTTATAGGGTTGGAGTCTAAAGGGAAGATAAGACCAGAGTGACTTAAGGAATTGTAAGTAGCAATTCTAAGTAGTAATCCATAAAATCCAAAAGTTTCAAAATTTTTCCTAAAATACAGAAACCAAAATTGACCCTTTTTAAACTGCAGAAACAATTGAGCATGTCAGTGAGACTAAAAACTATCATGCTTTACACCTAAAACTTCTGTTAGTTTATACAAGGTAATCATAGTAGAGTAATCTCCCATTCTCGCAATGGCAGTAAATATAGTTAAGGCATCATTCAGATTAATGCACTTCTGTCTCAAGAATTCATCAAATCAATTTCCTCTTCCAACCAAAATATCAATTATGTCACAACTCCAAGGTAACAAACAAACATAATTGAAAGACTATACTTCTATGTATCATCTCAAAATTGTTTCTCAGCTATTTCTGTCAACACCATACATGAGTTACCATTAGGACTAAAGCTGATAACTTTGTGAAAATTCCAGAAAAAATAGAACCCAAATTGCGACGGGCAGCAACAAAATGCAGCCCTAACATCCAGGTGAACTAATTAATTTGGTTGAAATAAGAAAAAGAATTTGATGGTCGACAATGAGAGTGAAGTTGAGGTTTTCCAACATTTGATTTGAAGACTTTTGGAAATTTGAAAGCTTACCCAAAGATTCCCGAAATCAAGAAATTGGATTAGATGATGGCTTCGAGCTTCCTGAGAAGAAGAACAAGTGCTCAAGTCGTTCAATCAGATGCAACAGGCAAAAGAGAAACAGAGACGAGAAGAGAAGAAGACTTCATAAGACTTCAAAATCTATCTCAAGCGTGACTTCAACGTGACTTCAAGCATGAATCTGGAGAAGAGAAGACGACTTAAGTGATGTCGAGGCGAGAAGAGAAGAAGACTTTAAGCGTGACTTCAACTGTGAATCTGAAGAAGAGAAGAGGAAGCTTCAGGAGGGAGGGTCGAAGAAGTGAAGACATCAAAGGATAAAGATGTCTTCGTAAGAATAGGTTTTCTTGGAATAGAAAAAGATAGGTGAAGAATGGTATTAGGTATTCCTCAAATTTACGGAATGCATATTTTGTATGATTAGTTATTCCCAGCTTATTTTTAACCAAATGCAAGCTTAACAAATAGAATAGGAATATGCACGGAATAACATAGCCATTCCGTCAAAAACAAACATGCCATGAGAGAATTTACCCATTCAGCCAGAGGGAAGGAAAACAGGTTCCAATTAAGTAGCTGGCACATGGGACAGAAGTTATAGGATAAATTATTTAGTGACATAATTATTTAAATATATTCTTTCTCTGCTACATATTATATATATAGTTGATAAAAAATATATATATAATATGTAGCAGAGAAAGAATATATTTAAATAATTATGTCACTAAAATATAATAACTATATATATATATATATTAAATATATATTGCCAATAATTATAAGATTCATATCGTATTACTCTCAAATTATTCCTAATCATTATTTTAATGAGATTGGGTATTAACAGCATATAAATAGATTAGTATATATTATGTTTCTTTCTTATGAAGAAAGTAATTGATTTTATAGACTGAAGCATGCAAATAGTTAAACCAATTGTAGGTGTTTCTAAGAGAATAAGTGTTGGCCCCCGAAATTTTTCATTGAAGTAAGCATGATTTAAATAATTTTTGAGGTTTTGATAGATTAAATTTTTTGAGTTATTTAATTATGTCAAAGTTAGTAGGATTTATTGCATGGGTTAATGGAATTGCAGTGTTAAGGTTATAAGAATGTTCAAGGGTACTTTTGGCAAGACACGTAAGGATGAAAGACCATAAGCTTATAAGGAAGGGCAAAATGGACATTTTATACTCAATAAGGGTATAATTTGAAGAAGAAGTGTTATCTTGCTTTTCAGGGAAGAAGAAAAACGTGAATTGAGGGAGAGAAAGAGGAGAAATACAAAAATAAGAAAGAAAGAGAAAGAGAGTTCGGGGGTTTGAAAGAAAAGAAGAGAGTTGAGCTAAAGGTTTAATTTAGAAAATAAGAGAGTTGAGCTAAGTCTTCAAGAGAGATTTTAAGGTGGTTCAATAAGAGAAATAGGTAGAGGAAGAGAAGAGCTTTCATTAGAGCCAAGAAACTCTTCATTTGGTGAAAAATCAAGGTAAGATTATTTTGAATCTTTTGGATTTTTAGAAGGATTTTAATTCATGGAGTTTAGAAAATGCATGAGTTTAAGTATTCTAGGATCCATTTAATGAATGTATTTTCTTAGGGTTCTTAAATTAAAATTCCTATTAAATTGGGATTTTGTTGTTGTTAAAGAAAATCAAGAGAGGTAAGAGAAGCAAGGGGAGAGACATCTTTGGACAAGTCTCAAGCAAGGAATTCAAGGTGGGTACATGTTTATAATAGAGTAAATAAGCCACTAATATTTTCTTTGAATCAAGGAGGTTTAATAATTTAAATTGCATCACAAATGTTGCATTTATTATGTTTGAATGCTTTGAGAAAGTGCTACATGTTTGGTATATGAATTGTGTGATGATTTATGAAAAGACTTTGAAAATGATTTCTTTTGAAAAGATTGCATGTTTATGAAATCATGTTTTCGAAAATGGTTTTCGATATATCCCATATTTATGAAAAATCAAGTTTCGAAAAAGTGTCATTTTGGGAAAAATGTTTAGAAGATGTGAAATGCATGATTATGTGAGTTTGTGGTGGTTTGCTATGATAAGTCAAGTGCACTTTGATAAAAAAAGGCTTCTCCTGCCTGCCCGTTAGTGGCATGGAGCTCCTTTATGGACTCCCCTAAGTTCACGGCTGCGCAAGACCCTTATATGGGATTGTGATAATACATTCTATTTACGGTTACACATGACCTTTATGGGAAATGTGTTAGTACGTTTTGTTTTTGGATCCACCCTTACCATTTTGATGTGCTTATGTGTTCATGAGATGTGATAAGATTGATGCATACCTTATTTGATTTATTGTGAATTTGTTTGAAAACTTAAGAACCATGTGTTTTATGAACTCAATGAGAATTTTCTATGACAAATGAATGTTTTCAAAGGTTTTGCTTATTTTTCTGTTATAAACTGTTACCCACGAGCTTTTATGTAACATCTCATTACTAGTGGGAAGGATAGAATGGTAAATGTGAGGGATTAACGGGAGTTAGAGATGCATTTCCTTGTTCATCCATAGTATCCCATACTCTTATACACGAATAGTGAATTCATTTGCACATGAAAATAAATGTACACGCATTCATGAATAATTCCGGGTATAATTGGATTGATTCGTGAATTTTTGAGAATTTTGAATGTTTTACATTGGAAATTTTACGGGTTAGTGGAATGGTGGCATTTGTGAATTTTGGTGAATTTGGGAATAAATTTTGGAAACTTTAGAAAATAGGAAAAATAAATCAAAAGAAGCCTTGGAGATAGTTGGATTGTAAAGATGAAAGTTAAGGAAGTTAGTTTCAAAATAAATTAAGTTAGAGCTTAGGTAGTGGGAAAATGACAAGTGTCACTTAGGCTTTTGTACTCTTGCTAGAAGTAGTTTACTTTTCTTTGAGAGTTGACAGGTTAAGTCTTGTCTAAGTCCCTTCTTTATTATCATCTTCCTTAAACTTTCTCCCCGTACACAGAGTTTTCCATCAAACACTTTCTAAGAGAATGCTATGCTTCTCCTTTCCTACACCAAACCCACTTTGCCATTGGTGTCCTCTGTCCTCTGTCCTCTATCCTAAGAAAACTAGAAGCTGGTCATTGTACTTAGTGAAGTACAAAAATCGTGTGGAATTTAGGGCTTGAAGATTTTGGGGTTTTTAGTAGGTAAGTAGTGAATAAATCCTTTAGAGTTAGGAATTTATGAAATATATTTGATAAGTTACTGACATTTGCATGAAAAATGGCATGTATGTACTTGTTCATAAATACTTTGTTTTTGGGGATGAGAAAATTAGTTATTGTGCTAATTTAGTGTTTTGAAAGATTATTAGTGATTAAGTGTTGTAAAAGTGATTTTTGGAGTTGAATGGAAGAGATAGTTTAGGTAAAAGATGAGATAGATGTAAAGTATTGAAAGTTTGAAAATCTGGAAAATGTTCACTGAGTATGCTTTAGTCTTTTAGCCACAACGTTTTCTATAGTTGTCCAAACGAGATGATTTTTGATTTGGATTAAACTAGAGATATATGTCTACATTTCTTATGAAGACATCGAATTGTAATTTTGTCTCTAAGAGTCTCAAAATTTTATGAAGTTAAGAATTGGGTGCAGTATGTTGGTGTATGAATGGAAAATTCATCTTCGGATTTTAGGGTAAATTCGAATTGATATAAATAGATTTTATCAACGTTGCCTTCTAGAAGTTATTGATCTTTCTTTTATCTTTCCAACGGTATATAGTATGAAAAATTTAGACATCGGAGTCAAAACTTATAATCCTTTTAAGTGGAGATGCTCTGGAGAGTGCGAAAAAGTAAGACGAAGTTTTGAGACAAAAAAGTAAGATGAAGTTTGAGACGCAAAAGTAAGACGAAGTTTTGAAACGAAAAAGTAAGACGAAGTTTTGAGACGAAGTAAAAGTAAGACGAAGTGAAAGTGAGACGATACAAAATTCAGAAGATGGAATTGGTCTTCGAGGTCTTCATAAAAGTTGTAAATCTTTATGTCCTCTTTCCAATGGTCCAAAAATTAGACCAATCCGACATCTTTTGTGAAATTTATGGAAATCGAGCCAAAATAGGTTCGTTCTGATTAAGGTCTTAAACATGGTTGCTTCTTTGGCCATAACTTCTTCTTTAGACCTCCAAATGACCTGATTCTTGAACCGTTAGATTCATAAGACCTTACTCTACATCTTTACCAAAAATCACATCCATCTGAAATGAAGTGAGAAAGATTGAGTGAAAAGAGTAGGATGGGTACAGTGAGCGTGCTCTTAGGTGATATGAACTGGTGTTATTCCTCTGAATATATTTCGGTATTTTGATGATTTCTGGAGCTCTACTGATCCAAATGAGATGATTTTTGTTTTGAGGTAAACTAGAGACATGGGGCTACAAATGGTATGAAGAAATTGGAATATAATTCAGTCTCTAAGATGTTTAAATTCTAGATGGAGGTTGTGCATAGTATACTGTTTGGACAAGAGCAGTCCAAAAATGTTTGAAGTGTATCTTTTGACTCACTGAACCAAATTGAGTGATTTTGGTATCAATGGAAAGATAAGAGATGTAGAAACACTTGTCTAGAAGAAAGTTTGACCTAATTATCTCATTTTCACCCTCTGATTGAAGGTGAACAGTAGACCTGAATGGGGTGTTTTGGAAAATCTGAAACTAAGCCATTGAGAAATGAATTGTGATTTCAATGGTTCTAGTGAGGCATAAACCTAAGTATAAATTATACTTAGATGAGTTTTGATACGAGATCGATTTTGTGACGGATAGTACCCGGGATTATCATGAACATGCATTGTACATAATTCATGCCATACATATGCATTATCGAATACCTATGATGGTGCAAATTGTGATATTGTGTATTTTATTTGTTATAGAGGGGCAACTAGAACGTCAACCTCCAGACGTTGCTGGATCTTCCAGGCATTAGCTTCGGAAGCAACTTGTGAGTAACCTAGTTGGTTTCACTCAATAAATTGTTTGCTTTAGAATGTGTTTTAAATGCTGATATAGATGTGGTTTGATTGTATTGCTTCCGGACAATGAAGGCCTGGTGATTCTGATTTATGAATGAGTTATTAAAGTGCTCCTTGTATGTAAACGAGATGAAATAATTGCTTCAAAATGTGAAAATTGTGAATATGCATATGAATGCAAAAGTGTGCTCAGCATTTCTGTTAAATGTCGGACTAAGTTCCGATGATGAATGTGATCTAAATGTGAATGTGCATTCATGTGATTGACTGAGGTTATGTTATGTGAAACATTCATTACATGAATGCATGTAAGATAAAGGAAGTTATGAAAGGAGTTGCCAGGATAAAGAGCTTAAAGCTTAGAATGTGAATAGAGTCTCGGGCTCGAGTGCGACTGTACCCGGTATCCACTAAGGGATATGGGACGTTATACGACAAAGCTCGACATCCAAGAAGGGATGAGCTAGTAAAAAGGCACTCGGTCATAACGACAATAATAAATGAAAGTGAGTCTCACGTGTATTGCAAATTATAATTGATGTGTGTTTTGTATGAACAATGTGATATATTATGAATATGCAATGAGGTGAATTTTATGCTACGTGTAATGATGTGAAGCATGAATTGAGTGAACCATCGATAATGGTTACCTCACTGAGTTCGCAAAACTTACCAAAATTACAACGTTATCTTTTCAGGACCGAGAGATAACTCTAGCTACTGAGAAGCTCGACCAGCCGTGTAGATTGTGTTTTGGCAAGAGAAGTCATGGATCAAAGGTCAGTCAGCTGGGATTTTTAGATGGCTTAGCTAGAAGTGATATATTTTACCATTTCATGTAGTACTTTTGTACTAGGTTTTGTTAATGTACATGTATTTAAGGTTGAAAGATACAATGTAGACTTTTGGTTTTGAGAAATGAAATGAGGAAAAAGTTGGTTTCAAAAATATTGTGATTTTCTTATGATGTTTTACAAGTGAATAATGTTATGATGCTATGTGAAGTAAATGCAGTGATCGATCGTAGCTCACCCTTATTGTAGGATATATACCGAAATAACCTTCGAGTGTCCCAGTGTGTACTCAGCGGTAAGGGGGGCTACATTTAGGTGGTATCATAGCATGGTTTGGCATCTGTTGGGACATATAGAAATGTTAAGCATGAAATATTGTGAGAAATGTGGGAATGATTTAAATTATTATTTGTTATAGGTCATCCGCTCTAGGTGATCAAATTAATCAACCAGCTGACCAAGGATTGGTAGGAGCCAGTAGAGAGTCCTCGGTACCTCGATCTGAGGAGATGCCTCCTAGAGTTCCCGAGAGAAGGGAGAGGAGGTATGATAGACTGCGGAAGCAGGGAGCTGTGGATTTCTATGGCAGCACAGACTCTACTGAGGCCGAGGGATGGTTAGAGAGGATATAAAGAGTATTTTATTAGATGGCCTGCGAACCTGGTGAGAGGTTTGATTATGCAGTATCATTACTGCAGGGCCCAACTTACCAGTGGTGGAAGACTGTTCTAGGCAGTACCACTAGGCCTTGTCAATTGAAGTGGGAAGACTTTCTAAGAGTCTTCAAAGACAACTACATGCCCAAGATCTATCTGGACATGAAGATGCAGGAGTTCTTGGAATTGAAGCAAGGTAGGATGTCAGTGGCTGAGTACGAGGTACGATTTAATGAATTGATGGGTTATGCTACTGCTTTGATCCCTACAGAAGAAGACAAGTGCAGGAGGTTTGAGAATGGACTTAATATGGAGATTAGAACAAGGTTGGCGAGCTCTGACATGAGCACTTTCACTGAGTTGAGAGCTGCCTCAATTAGAATTGAACAGCAAATAAAGGAGAAGCAAGCAAAGACTGGGCAAGGGTCCAGAGGAAAGAGGCCTAGTGAGGGTCAGGGCAGCTCTAACAGGAGCTTCAGGAAGGGCCAGAATAGACCATTCAGATCCTCAAGTGGATCCAGACAGTCGGGATTAAGACAGAGGGGTGGTTTTACACAGGCTGGTAGTGGAAGAGGTACAGTGCAGAACCAGCAGCCCCCAGTGAGCATTGTGGGAAAAGGCACGGTGGAGAGTGCTGGACTGTGTCAGGGGCTTATTTTCCATGTGGCTCTTTTGAACACAAAGTCAGAGATTGTTTGGTTGTTGCTGGAGCCCAATCTGGTGTGAATGGGAGATCTGGAAGTAATACTACAGTCCAGCAGAGCAGAGGTGGTGGATCTGGACAGAGAGGCAGAGGTAGAGCCAGAGTGAGCTCTGGGAGTTCTTCTCTGAGGCCTAAGAGATAGGGCAGCCGACTACAGTCCCAGGCTAGGGTCTATGCTATGACCCGGCAGGAGGCCCAAGACTCACCAGATGTGGTAGCAGGTGCACTTCTTATTTATGACTTTGAGGCTTTTGCACTGCTAGATCCAGGATCCACACTTTCCTTTATCGCACCGCATTTGGTATGTAGGTTGCATTGTGATAGGGAGTTACTGCAGTTTGGGCTAGAGGTGAGTACTCCTCTAGGTAGTACTACAGTTATAGGAGAGGTTTGCAAAAGATGCTTGATTAAGATTGATCAAGCAGTTTTGGAGGCAGACCTTATTATATTACAGTTGAGGGAGATAGATGTGGTCCTAGGCATTCACTGCCCATACGGCCATCATAAACTGCTACACCAAGGATGTAGCACCCCACTCCCACAAGACACATACCTGACATCTATGGTAATATCCGAGTAAGTACCTCGTAAGAGTGGCATCCTAGAACGATCCATCGGACAAACTTTATTTTTAAAATTTTTGTTTCTTTAAAAACAAGGTACACGTAAACGGGACATGACTAATCAAATCAGGCCTGTGACATTTAAAAACATTTCCATTTGCAAGTTACAATAGTTACGAACATTCGCATTCAATAATAATTTGGACCCATTTCAGATATAAGACATTTGAATCATAAAGTCATTTCATGACCATATCATTTACA
>JAOQMR010000015.1:0-10056 GCA_027563865.1 Erythroxylum pelleterianum
AATTTTTATTATTTTAGCTAGTTAAATTTATTATTTTAAATTCCCCATTTTGACAAAATCGCTTAGTCCAATTAATTAAGTGATCCAAGCCTGGTAGTTACACAATTACTCCCTGTGGGACGATATTATACTGTACTACTTGAGACCCGTGAAGTTGCGGAACCACATCACACAAAGGATGGACATTCTGGATAGTGGAGATGCGGGCACTATCCAAGAGATTACAGCCTTACTCAATAAGGTAAGGAGGCCCGACCCAGTCCATAACCTATGATGTCGATTCTTATATGGAATTGTCAAGGCACGGGGGGAACTCATGTGTAGAAAGTTATTCGCCATTACACGCGTACCTATAAATCAGGTATATTGGTTTTTTCTAGAACCACGGATTAGTGGAGCTAGAGCAACAAAAGTGATCCAGAAATTGGGATTTGATTTTTCAATAAGGGTCGAAGCCGAAGGCTTTTCTGGAGGTCTCTGGTTGCTTTGGCAACACGACTTTGAGGTGTTTGTGGTCATCGTACACCTACAATTCCTTCATACCAAAATCCAGTATACAGGTGGATCTTTCGCCTTCACGCCAGTATACACTAGCCCTCAATTTTCGTCCCAAAAAATCTTATGGTCAATTTTAAATTGGATAGGGCAAACTACTCCCGGGCTATGGACAGTGGGCGAAGATTTTAATGCTAAATTGGAAGTATCGGACCGAAGGGGTGGTGCTATGTCAGGATACATAGTCAATCAACTTTTTCAGAATTGGGTCCTCCCTCGTCTTTCGGTTTTAACCCATGAAGGTTTTTCCGAAGTGGTTGATACTCACTGGCACCTGGATGCAGAGGCATTTTGGAAATCCCTAGCCACCTTTTCTAATCATCTTTCGCAGTGGAATAAAGATGTATTTGGAAACATCTTCCATCGCAAAAAACGTCCTCTTGCCCGTTTGGAGGGCCTCCAATGAGCCATGCAGATGGATAATTCAAAATCGCTTTTGGACTTGGAGGAACAGCTAAGCATCGAGCTCTTCCAGGTGCTGAGTGAGGAGGAGTTTTTTTGGCACCAACGAGCCAAATATGAATGGCTCTCGAAGGGTGATAGGAATATCAAATTCTACCATAGCATCACCCTCGCTAAAAGGAAGAAATTACAAATAGCTAGTCTTACAGACGATATGGGCACCTTGATTTCTAATCAGCAGCAGCTGAGACACTTAGCACGAAACTTTTATAAGCAGTTATACACCCTCGAAGATGTGACCAGTCATCAGCTGTTCCTCTCGGGTGTTTTCCCTCAACTTTCAGACGCTGGGGTTCCTAAGCTAGAGGCTCTTGTCCATGCAACAGAAATTAGAAGTGTTGTTTTTTCTATCAACGCTAGTAAAGCCCCGGGGTGGATGGTTTCAATGTACTTTTCTTTCAAACCTAGTGGGATAAAGTAGGTCCCTCTGTGACGGCCTTTATCCAAGTGATTTTTCGGCAGGAATGATGGGAGGAGGACTTGAATCAAACCAATTTTGTTTTAATCCCTAAAACTCCCAATCCTACCCACATCTCCCAGTTCAGGCCCATTAGCCTCTATATGGTGCTCTATAAGGTCATTGCTAAAATTATAGTTAATCAGTTGAGAGGGAATCTAGATGCCTTGGTGGCGTATTTATACGCAACTTTATTCCTAGACATAAAATCACTGATAACATTATCATAGTCCAGGAGGTTATTCACATGATGAGGAAAAAGCAGGGCAAAATTGGGAATATGGTGCTAAAAGTAGACCTCGAAAAAGCCTATGACGGGCTTTGATGGGATTTCATTCAAGACACATTAATCGATATTGGGCTCCTGCCCAACCTCATTCAGATCATCATGAAGTGTGTCATGACCATGACCATGCAAGTCGCCTAGCATGGTACCTTATCAGAACCTTTTCAACCTTACAGAGGCCTCAAGCAGGGAGATCCTTTATCCCCTACTTGTTTGTACTTTGTATGGAAAGATTAGGGCAACTTATTAACCTGGAGGTAGGATAAGGACAATGGAAACCGATCAAGTTAAGCCCTAGGGGACCGCCACTCTCACATTTATTCTTTGCCGACGATCTTATTCTATTAGCTGAAGCCACGGATAGTCAATCGCAAGTGATTTCTCAGACGCTCGAGGTATTCTGTCAAGCTTCAGAACAACGTATGAACAAAGATAAATTTCGTGTGTTCTTTTCCAAGAATGTTACTCACGCTACAGTACGGAGGCTCAGCTAAGCATTGAATGTGCACAGTACGAACAATCTTGGGAAATACCTTGGAGTCCCTCTGATCCATGAGCGAACCTCCCAGCAAACTTATCAATACATACTGGACAAAGCCCAAAAGAGACTGGCAGGTTGGAAGGCTCGTATGCTATCTTTAGCAGGTAGGGTTACGTTAACCCAATCTGTTATCTCAGCATCCCTATTTTCACAATGCAAACGGCTTGTCTGCCCCGTTAGCTTTGTGATGATTTAGAAAAACTAATGAAAAATTTCATCTAGGCGCCGCAGGATGGGCCTCAGAAAATACACCTTGTCAATTGGGTTGCAGTGTGTACTCCTAAACAAGCGGGGGGTCTAAGCTTAAAATGCATTCGCTCTTCCAACGATGAGTTCCTGACCAAGCTTGGTTAGGATCTTCTTACAAATCCCAATGCCTTATGGGTTCGGCTACTGCGAGCCAAATACCGAATAGAGTCCTACCACCTCCCCCATACTTTGGCTCGATCAAGGCCTTCGACCTTTTGGAGGGGGCTGACCACAACTTGGCCCGTTGTGCGCCAAGGCGCTAAATGGTAGCTAGGTGATGGTCAACGCATCCTCTTCTGGCATGATAACCAGGTCGAGGATCTGGGACCTCTCTACTTAATGGCCACCAATCAAGTTCCGAAAAGCGTCCTGGATGACACAGTGTCTGCCTACATAAATCATGTTAGCGACTGGCATTGGCATAGTTTCCAACATTACCTCCCCTCCATAGTTTGTATGTTGCTTGCGTCTCATAGTCCAACTAACAATGCCTAAGTGGAAGATCAATTATTTTGGGGCCTCACTAATCCTAGGACCTTCACAGTCACCTCGGCATATGCCCTCATTGAAGAAACCAACACGGACGAGACCAGCAGAATCTGGGACGCCAAATGGAAATGGGCAACACCCCAGCGGATAAGGTCCTTTCTCTGGCTTCTAACGAAAAGGAAGTTGTTAACTAATCAACAGCGGGTGGTGCATCATTTAACAATGAACAGTGGTGCCATTTTTGTGGTCAAGAAGAGACTATTCTCCATGCTCTTCGGGATTGCCCTAGAGTAAGTTCCTTCTGGCGAAGAGTCCCTTTAACTTTTCTGAATAGGATTTTCTTCCATACTGATGAGGTAACGTGGGTTACTAGCAACCTTCAACCTTAGCCTATGCTCAATCAACGTGATTAGGAAATTATCTTTGGCGTCACCTGCTGGTTCTTATGAAAATAAAGAAATAATAGCGTTTTTGACACTAACTTTGTATGGCCAGTGGAAGGTTTCTGCCTCGTCATAGCTCATGTTGATTGGATTTCTCGGGCAAATACAGTGGACACTCGGGTCTTCCAGATGCAGAGTCTACCTTTGGGTGCTTATATGGGATGGAACAAACCACTGGAGGGTTGGATCAAACTCAACACGGATTGTGCAGTGAAAACAAGATCCAACCTGCTTGCAGCTGGAGGAATCCTTCGGTCGAGTCAGGGACACTGGTGTGTCAAATTCCTTCAGAATATTGGTGTAGGAGCGCCCCTGGAAGCAGAATTATGGGGAGTCTCTCCCTGGCATGGGATCGTGGATACCGACGAGTGGTAGTCGAAGTGGGCTCGCTGGAGGTCATTAATATACTCTCCTTTTCCTATAGTATGTTGTCTGACATTTTTCCTTTGGTGGCAGGTATACGAGGCTTGATCCACCGTGAGTGGGAGGTCCACTGTTGTCTATTCGCGATATACTCATCCATGATATGATCGGCACGATGTATCCTCACACCCTGCGTTAGGGGTGGCCGGGGTTGCGAGTCTTGTTTTTATTTTGGTGTTTTTCCTTCGTAAAAAAAAGAACAACAAGAAGAAGAAAGATAAGATGACAAAATAATGGATAAGATTATAATATTAATGGCTAAGTTGTAAACGAAATTTCCAAATCATCTTACATTCATCGAACATGTGCTATATATATATAGTTATATACAACTCACCACGATAAGATATATAAGGGAAGCTCTATTTTTATTATAATGTATCCATAAACTTCAAACTCAGAGAAGAAAATGCTAAAACGCATAATTAATAGGATTATTTTTAAAGTTTTAACCTTCCGTTAATTATTATTTTGCATTTGTGGAATTTAAAAACATTGCCAGCATTTAGAAATGTTTCCCTACATACCTAATGGTCAAAAAAAATTAAAAATAGAAACAAAAATAAAAAAATAAAACTGATAATAAGGTAGCACAATGTTCCTTGGATTCTAAGAACTCATAGGACCATAGCCAAACTACAAACATATAGCTTTAAAGATTTCTTTCAAGTGAAGCGCTAAAGTTTTGATTTCTTAATACAAGGACACTCAGTCAACAAATAATTAAGGCCTGAAATGAGACCTATTAGAAGGAACATGAATGTATTTGATTGCCATGATAAGAAGAAAACCAACATATGCTTGCTTGGGGACCTTTTTATTTTCCTTTTAACTTTTTCCTTTGACGTACAATAGGAGTCCCAATACTTTCAATTATAAAATATACAAGAATTAGTAATATTATTTTCCTCACTTTATTAGATTATGTTAAATTAGTTAGAACCATAATTATTAAAATAAGATTGAGCTAAAATATATCATTTATTTTTAAATCAGATAGTTAAAATTCAAGCACTACATGAAATAAGTTTAATTTTATATGATTTGATAATTTAAAGATTTATTTTGAGTTCATCTTTTATTAATAGATAATTATTTATTTTATTCTTTTATTTAATTACAAGATTTTTCTTCTTCTTTGCATTAGAGTTAAGCAAAGTCTAGCCAAATTTGGACATAATGATGATTTATTTATTTTCATAAATCTTGAATTGGAATAAGCAATGAATAAGAACTTTTGATTACATAAGTAATAATAGTTATTATAATCCAGATAGAGGTTAGAGTTAGTTATTCTAAACTTTTGAGATTAATATAAGTGTGAGAATCGATTGATTTTTTCCTTTTTGATAAAAATTAATAGGTTATAATTAGATGTTGAATGTATAATCAATTTAATTAAAATTAATTAACATCATTCTATAGAAATTTCAATCAATAAACAGTATCAAAATATAACAAACTCTATAAGAGACAATTTTGGAGATCTTAAGTTAAAAAATCACGTAAACATTCAAGTAATGTTCTGGATACCTCAAATGGAGTCAGTTCAGTGAACTTGTTCTCTAACAAATACCCACACGTTTGTTTAAGTATCTTTATATTTTAGTTTATGAGATTGACTACTTCCTTTATAAGAAAAAACATAATGTGTGCTAGATTTTTATGTTCTATTAATGTTTAGTCTTAATAGAACAATGACTATGAATAATTTAGAGATAATACATGAACGTAATATGAACTTTTTATATATATATATATATTTAAATATGTATAAGATAAAAAAATCTTTAAATTATTTTGTCAATAAACTACAACCGACTGATTGGCTATAGGGTATAAGCTAATATTGACAAACATAAATCCTAGGTAATTTGAAGGATATAATGTACAGGGAGAATCCTCGCTAATTGAAGTTGTAATTACTACCCCTATTTGTGATTCTTATAGAGTTGTTGACATGGTATTATATAAAAAAGGTTCAACAATTTTAGAGAAAGCTGAGGTTGTATCAGACTTAGGGCTCTGATATCTTGAGAAGAATTTACGTTGAAAAAAACCTAAAACGTAATGTTTTAATGGGAAAAAACTATATAGCTTATATAGATGTACAATGACTAAACTAACTTGTACAAAAAAAATGACTAAAAACACTTCTAAAGATGCTCCTAAGATCATGGTATGATAGAAATGTATAAGTAAAGAACATATTGATAGCTATTATAAAATATCTGTAGAATATTTAGAGAATCTAAATATATATGTTATTAACTAATGTGGTTCAATCTATAATATTGATTAATATACAATACCAAAGACATTATTGGTTACTTATTTAACCTTAAGATCAACATTTACCTACAAGTTTTACTTAATGTCGCAGCTGAAATGCCAACACAATTTCAACATCACTAATGCTGATCAAAGTTGGAAGAAAGGCAGTTGGCACACAATGGTTTGTAAGAATATTTTTCTTAGTAGCTAGCTTAATGGGAATAGTTGGGACATCTAAATTCATGGGAAATTTGAGTACTTTTGCTAATAGTGAAACCATAACCTGGTATTTATATACTAAACAAAATCTAAAAAAACACTATGAAAAATGTTACACTTGATTATAGGATACAATAAAAAACAATTGTGAGTTGTGTTGACACTGCTTGTTATGGTTTATAGTGGTGGCAATCATAAAGATTAAATTAAGCAAGCTAATGTTGGTACTTAACTTCCTTGTCTCAGCTTAATTCTTTAATTAAGTTTTCCACAAAATTTTGTCAAATAATTTTTGAACAATTTAATAAAATATTGTGTTGAACATTTTTTGAGCACTTCATAGAAACACTCTTTCAAACCCTCAATGTATAATTTAAGATTACAATTTTGGGACAATCTAATAAAATATAAGTGAAGAAGTTTGTTTTTCAAGCATACCAAGATATCACAATAATTATAGGTAAGTAAGCATCCAACAATTGACATTAGCTTCAAGAATATTTTATCAAACACCTTCTATACATATGTTTTTGAGACAAATGAACCAACATAGAATGTATATAACTGAAGAACTTCATTATTTTATCATAAAGATTTATAGCATAAGATAAGGGCATAGAATAGGTTGCCTTATGCCTTACATCCTTTGTTTTCTTAAAAGACAAAAACTATCAGATATGAGTAGTTTTGTAATTACATACTAGCCACGTAAGAGTTATGTCTTAAACAACAAAACATATTAAGAACAAACAACTAGCCACTATAACTAAGTAACTGAATAATCTTCAAGTAACTGTCAAAAGTAACTATACCCCAGCCCACCATGAATGCTAAGATGATTAAAATTACGCTTTGTGTTGTTAATGTTGCCACACTATGCCTGAACACCACCAATTAACCTTAGTGATGTCTTTATACTAAATTGTATAATTTACATGCCACCATCATTCTACTAAACTTGTGGAATTATTTTGCAAGTCATTTACTGAAAATAGGGTCTCCTGGACCTTCCTCACTAAAAAAAAACCAATGCCTTTGTTGGCAACAATTTGCGGAACCCATTCAATATATTTCCTCCTATCAAGGTGTTGCTTATGTCACACAAGGAATTTCCTTTCATCCTAGAAATGAATCAAAATAGATGTTGGAATAATAAGCAATACATGGACATTCTTATCCATGTTATTGTTGCAAATCAATTTGTTAAGACTGCCTTTGTTACCAAAAAAACTACACTAGCTATCACCATTTTTCTCTTTACCACTGGATCTAATCATATGAATTTGCCTCTTAAGTGACTCAAAATTTTAATTGCCTCTTAAGTGACTCACCTAAACTCTAATCTATCAATTATATGTACTGGAGTTATTGGTAATATCTCTATCTCCTAAAAAGATAGTGGTAAGGAGGGAGATGCTTACACAATAACGGTAACTAATTGTACCTTTAAAATCAAATAACTTAATATATAAATATAAAAGAATAGTCAAGTGATTAAACACATACATATAGTACTAAAATACAAAACATTGCTCAACTTATTCGAGCAATTAACAAGCATTTAAAATTTTATCAAAGCAATGCTTAAGACTAATATTATTTTATTAATGCCGTTTATGTTTTATCCCATAATTAATTGAATTTCCTAGGCCCTTCTTGACCTAATAGGCTTACATTCAATAATCTACTGACTCATCTTTACTCATCATAATCTCTCACCAAGTGGAAATGTAATTAGATATATAAATATCGACACATAGTACCTCAATTTCTTAATATAAGTTGGTACCCTGGTACTACTTTGGTACTTATCTATTGACATGGGACATCCTCGAGCCCTAGTACCTGCTCCATGGACAGATACCTAGCCATCACAAACTTATATTTAAACAACCTATCAATCAATAACCATCGAATATAACATATCATAGGCAAGTTACAGATTCATGATTTACACCATTTATTCATAACCTATTATCAGTCTTTCTCTATTTAATTAACACATTTTTTACCAAATTAATAAGCAATACACCTCATAATATGTAACAAAATATGAAAGTGAAACACCTTGTACTTGGTTAATTATTTGTGAAATAAAATAAACACAATTGATATAATTTAGAAATCCATAAATGTAATTGTTAATCGTTAATTTTATTAATGACTAATTCAAAATATGATTCGTTATAAAATAATTTATTAAATAACAAAAATTAAAAGTTTCAAGATTCGTACACTAGTCTAAAAGTACAGCCTAGGATTATCCTTATTTAAATTTCTGACTCAACTAATTGATAGTCTAATTTATTGCTTATTCTAACCTTCAGACCAAGACATTACAAAATTCTATTAGACTTATATAAGAAAAATTTTCAATTCAATTAAATTTAATAATCCTACATTAATCTCTTTTATACTTTTTTCTCAGTTATAAAATATCCTTACTAAACCTAAACACCATAATTATTAAAAACACCCTTAATTATTAAAAGTACTATTTTACCCCTCTTTTATTTTGTTAATACAAAAATACACTTCTTGAAATTAAATTCCAATTTTACTCTTAACTTTTTACATTTCCTATTTTTCCCCTTAGTACAACTCAAATTTTCCAAAATTGTCTTCTTCTTCACCCTCTCCTCTCCTTTTCTCCTATCTTTTCTTTTTTCTCATTTTTCAGCCATCTTTTCTCCATTTTAATCTCTTTCCATGACTTCAATTTCTTGTCCCAAACAATCACAACATATAACCCAACTATAAATTAATGTAGGATGACTAAACATCACAATAAAAGGTATAGAATTGTTATTGGAAAATCTTTTATCTATATGAAGTTTATGTCTTTCTAAGAGATTTTTGGGTTGTTAACCTTCGCAATTTGCTATAAAACAAACAAAATGAGAGAATAGATGAGAAAAGTTTCACATGTAGGAGAATAATGGTGGATTTAAAAACTTGCCAACAAGAAAAATGGAGAGAAAAATAAAGAAGAAGTCTTGTTTTTCATTGGCGTTAAAATTCTCAGGTGTTGTCTTCTATTTATACCTATATGTTTAATAGTTTTATGGGCTAAGTCAATTATTATGGTTAGGGTCTTTATTTTCTCTATCGTGTGCTTTACATTTCCTCTTGTAGGACTAACCTAGGAAATTGCTCTGATCGTGCCAAACTTTCCCTTAATTTTTACATGTTATCTTCTCCCATCATTTGTTGCCATTGTTACGTTGATTTCACGCTCTCATAACACTTGTAACAGGAGCTAAATTGAGGTCAGATGTTTACACTCAAGTCCACTATTTCATAAGTTAATTCCTTAATTAAGTTTTCAATGAAATTCGTAGGAACAATTTGTGTTCAGTCCAATAAGGTAATGTATCAAACACTTGGTGAACAGTTCATAACGACATTATGTCAAATACTTACCATACGTGCAATTCAAGTTTAAAACTTCAAGACTTATTCAAGAAAACTTGATAGAATATAGGTGAAAATGTTTGTTTCTTCAAACATACCAACAGATTCACTAACAGCTTTAAGTAAATAGCCAACAACCCAAGTCAGCCTTAGGAACTGTTGGACCTCGAAACTTTTCTTGGAAAATTAGAATGTATTAGATGAAATTGATGAATAGTGATGATTGATTTGAAATATGGTAGTG
>JAOQMR010000015.1:22972-36912 GCA_027563865.1 Erythroxylum pelleterianum
TCCTTATATAGGTAAGAGCTTGGCCTCAATTGTTGTCCCCAACCAATATGGGACAACAAAGGAGCCAAACTCAACATAAGGTTCCTTCTCTGATTTGTCCTGTTGTTTGACATTATATAGCCTTGTGACTTGAGAAAGTGCAACTTGGTCTGGGGCATAGCTACAGCAGGGCAAAGGTCAAGTTCAATGTAAATCGAGTTGATAACATGGTTATCCAAGCAATTTTCCTTCTTGATACTCTTGATAAAGATGTTAATTCATTCTCGACAAGAGTCAGGTATACTCCTCGTAATCTGGATATGATATTTTTGTCTAGATATGATAATGTCGCGGTGCTGAATGTTAGACATTTTTGCCCTTAAGGTTAAGGATATTTTTGTCTTTCTCTTTTTAAATAGACAGTTATTAATTGTAATTTTGGTTTTTAATAAATTATCGGTTAAATTACGTAATTCGATCCAGATAAGAGTAATAAAGTGACCCAATAAATGATCTAAATTACTGGGTCGAAGTTCGGGAGGAAAATGGATCTCTTTCAGTGCGAACTTGGTTCATATCCGCCTTCAGATGAAGAAGCCCGATATGGAAACTATATAAAGGTTAAGGCCTCCTGCAGTTACTTAGCACGTTCACGAGCATAAAGTTCTTTGACCCATTAAGAGAGCTCGTGATTGAGGAAACTGTAGAAAGGCCTAGACCGAACGACGGTGAACAACTTCCTTAACTGGCCCGGAAAAATCGGAGCTTGTTTGGATGGCGAAAACTGTTTCGAAAGTCGGAATGGACCCGAAAACAGATATTCCACAATTATTTTATTTTTACCCTTTCATGTATGATCCTAGTTACGTAATAGGGTCTGTGTTACGTCTAACACGTAGTATCAGAGCAGTTACGTGATCGGGTTGACAGAAAATGAAGGTTTTTAGGTTTCCATTTATTACAGTTTTTCTTTTTTTGATTCATTTTTCAATTTTTTACATAAATAATTGTGTAAAAGTAGTTTACATAAGGTTAGCTACGAAAAACAGATCGAAAACGAGCCAAATGGAGCGAAAAACTGACTTCTGGGACGCCAGAAATCGCCCTCCCCGTCGGAGGGCGATGAAACGCATGCGCCCGACGTTGCTACAGAGGTCGAGGAAGGGCGATAACGTGAAGCGCAATCACGTCCCGCCAAGTGGCACCGCAGGAAGGGGGACACATTGCATGTGCCTCAATCAGCACGCGCTCCCATTGGTGTCGAACGTGACACCCGCCACATCCGACGCAACACATGGACCGTCCGATCTGGGACACGTGTTGGCACGTGCATAGTAGAGGCGCATATGTGCGTGGCTGGCGCGTGTGGAGGCTGCTAGTGCGCGCGCGCGTGCTCGGTCCGCGCGCATGCATGTTGACGTGGGTGGCCACGTTGACCGGCTGACGTCAGTCGTACGGCCTTGCTACAGTAAAAAAAGGGGAAATTTTCAAAATTCCCTTAAAGGTTCCCTGGGTCCTTTTGGGTCAGTTTTCGGGTTCAGGAAAATTTTTTAAGTAGTTTTTAATTTCTAGATTTATTACGTTGGTAATTCCATTCCAGAAAAGTTTTAAAACTTATCAAAGCTAATTTTGAGGGTATTCGTACTTTGAATAGCGCATGAGGGAGAAACTTAAGGTTTAATGTCTCGTGCAGTACGTTCGATATCGGAAAGTACAATAAACACTTCTATTGAGATTTTTTTTTTCAAATTTTCAAATAAAGTTTAAAGACAGTGTTTTCAGTGTAAATATGTGATTAATTGATTGTGAATCTGGTTTCACTTATGAATGATTTTCACATACACTATGCCTATATAGAATGTGAAGATGACATAAAGTTGTATCCTTTGTGTGTGTGGACTTTCTAGGGTATTGATGAGAATGCAGTCACCAAAGTGGCCTTTCAAGTCAGTATTTTAGATTGATCTGCTAACATGTTTGGGGATGTCTCTGACCTTATGTTTGGTTCTTCTGCCCAAAGGTGTTGACCTTACATAATGTTTTGAGATGTTCATAAAGGCATTTGATAGAGGAAAGTCGTTGCTTAAATGGTCTATTCACCCGAAGGTGGCAGTATCATGAGAGTTGATGGTTTGTACTTTGATTGCTTTTATGTGGGAATCTGATTGCTTATATTATGTATTCAGCCCAAAAGTGTTTCGTAATATGTGTAATTAAATTCTTAAAAGAGATACTTTAGTGCTGTGAGTATCATTGTTATCCTGCGTGTATACTGTTTTAACATTGTCTTTTCTATTCTCCAATCACCTTCTCAGTTAACAATAATGTTGTCACCATTGAAACCTTGAATGATTTTAACTTCAAGAAGTGGAAGAAGGACATAGATTTTGAATTGGAGGTAGCAAATATTAGTATGGCCATACATGTAGAGAGGCCTTCCCCACTTACAGATGTCAGCTCAGAAGCTGACAAAGCAGCAATGGCGACCTGGGAAAGATCAAATATACTGTGCTATTTGATCATTAGGAGGTCAATACCGGATCATTTGTTAAGTAGATTGCCGGACACGACAGTAGCTCGTGAGTTCATGTAAAGTATATCCCAGAGGTACAAGGTCTCTTCTCATGCAGAGCAGAGTGCGTTGATTAAGGAACTTTTATCCATGAGGTACACTAGAGAGGGAGGCATTCGAGAATATATCATCTGGATGGTGCACCTTTAGAGTAGGCTGAAGGCACTAGATATAATTATTCAGGACTCGCTGATAGTGCATCTGGCACTAAATACTCTTCCTAAGGAGTTTGAGATGTTGGCCACTTCCTACATCTCTTAGGATGAGCATTGAGACGTTAATGCTTTAATCTCTAGGTGTGCTACAACAGAAGAGAAGATCAGGAGCTCTTCTCCTTCAGCTATGTATGTAGCTGCGAAGGGAAAGGGGAAGGCTAAACCCCAGCAGTCTAAAGGTAAGGACAAGGGTAAGAAATCCAAACCCTCTCCTCATAATCAGAGTGGGCAGTCCAGCATTGCAAAGGGCCCACATTGAGCGAGTGCTACAAAGGTTTAATATGAATGATTGTAGACCTATTGTAGCACCTATATCTCGCGGAGAGAAATTGTCTTTGGCACAGTGTCCAAAGAATGAAGTTTAAAAAGAGGCTATGAGGAATATTCTATACTCTAGTGCAGTAGGTAGCTTGATGTATGCACAGGTATGCACTAGATCGGATATTGCATTTGTCGTTGGACTGCTAGGTCGATATTAGGCAAACCTGGTATGGACCATTGATATGCAGTCAAACCGGTGTTGAGATATCTGAAAGGTACCAAGGGTTATACGTTGACATACAGGAACGTCAACGATTTGATCCTCACAGGGTATACGGACTCCGATTTTGCTATGTGTTCAGATGATCGCAAATCCACATTAGGATATATCTTCATGATGGCAGATGGTGCGCTATCGTGGAGAAGTGTCAAGCAGACACTGGTAACTTCCTCTACCATGCATGTAGAGTTTGTTGCATGTTATGGAGCTGCTATACAGGCGGTTTGGCTCAGAAACTTGATTTATGAGTTGTTTGTGGTGGATTCAATAGCTAGACCCATTCCGTTGTACTGTGATAATCTTGCTGCAGTGTTGTTCAGTAACAACAACAAGAATATCACAGGATCTAAGCATTTAGAGGTCAAATATTCGACCATAAAGGAGTTGATTCAGAAGGGTGATGTTGAAGTGGAGCACTTTGGCACTGAGGAAATGTTGGCTGATCCCTTGATTAAAGGACTTCGCCCATTAGTATTTGTCAGACATGTATCCTGTATGAGCGTGTTGAAGTCCTGAGACAGTATTAGTTAGGGATCATTGTATTTTCTCCTTAATATTTTGTGTATTGTATTATGATATTATGGTTATTTGTTAATGAAAATGATCGTTTTCTTTTATCCTCAATAACAATTTTTTTTGTACCTAATCATAATACATATGGAAGTCTTGAGAATTGTGTTAATCTCAAGCATTTTAAAGGTCATAAGGGCATATATAAAGATTGTCCTTGCATCTATGTCATTAAACACATTATGTTCGTATGGATATCCTTAAAGTTTCGTATGACATAGAGGGATATGAGGTTTTGATCCCATAAAGGAATTCTCTAATGCTGTTTAGCATTCATTTGGAGAACATATTCTCTAATGCTGTTTAGCATACAGTGAGAGAATATAGGATTTCTCTGTTGCAGTTTAGTATAAAGTTAGAGAAATCGAGGCCTACAAACGAAGATGATATATTTTAGATCATACAGGTATCATCGTAGTTTGCCACACTCCATTTTCCTGTTAATGTCAGTGAGATATTAGATATTTGTGATTATATTGAACCCGTGTCACATATGACACATGTGCTTGACATTTTTCGGTATCAAAAACCTTGCAGGACAGAATGTGGACTTTCATTACCTTTGGATTGAATATTTTTTAAAAATTGGTACCAATACAGTAGCGTAGCTTAACCAAATTTTTGACTGTTTTGAACTTGACAAAACACTGCAATTAATAATTATCCAAAGGGGAGATTGTTAGACATTTTTACCTTTAAAGTTAAGGGCATTTTTGTCTTTCCCTTTTTAAATGGACAGTTATTAATTGTAATTTTGGTTTTTAATAAATTTCTGGATAAGTTACGTAATTCGATCCAGATAAGGGTAATAAAGTAGCCCAATAAATAATCTAAATTAACGAGTCAAAGTCCGTGAGGAAAAAAGATCCCTTTCAGTATGGACCTGATCCATATCGGCCTTGTGATGGGGAAGCCCGATATGAAAGCTATATAAAGGTTAAGATCTCCTGCAGTTACTTAGCACGTTCACGAGCATAAAATTATCTGACCCGTTAAGAGAGCTCGTGATTGAGAAAACTGTAAAAAGGCCTAGATCGAACGACGGTCAATAACTTCCTCAACTGGCTCGAGAAAGTCAGAGCTCGTTTGGATGGCGAAAACTGCTTCGGAAGTCGGAATGGACCCGAAAATAGGTATTCTACAATTCCTTCGTTTTTACCCTTTCATGTATGATCCTGGGTACGTAATAGGGTCTGTGCTACGTCTAACACTGAGATGTGTAAGTCTTAAATCTATCTCATTTCTTTCCACAGGGAATGGTACTCTTGGCATTTCCCTCAGTTGGTGAAGATTGTCGATGACAACTACCTTTATGCAAAAAGTTGCAAAATTCATTGAGGGCAAGTCAAAACTATCTGAAGAAAAAAATCCCTGAGCTAATAGAAATACTAGGAGATGAAGACAAGGCAAAGGAGGTTGTAGAAGTTGCAAAAGCTTCAATGGGTAGGATAACCAAACATTGTTCTCAATGCCAACTGCCATACATATTTTATTTATCTATGTTCTGTTACATGTAGCACAGACCCTATTACGTACTCAGGATCATACATGAAAGGGTAAAAACGAAGGAATTGCGGAATACTTGTTTTCAGGTCCATTCCAACTTCTGAAGCAGTTTTCGCCATCCAAAGGAGCTCCAATTCTCCCGGGCCAGTTGAGGAAGTTGTTCACCATCGTTCGGTCTAGGCCTTTCTACAGTTTCCTCAATCACGAGCTCTCTTAACGGATCAGAGAACTTTATGCTCTGAACGTGCTAAGTAACTGCAGGAGACCTTAACCTTTATATATCTTCCATATCGGGCTTCCCCATCACAAGGCCGATATGGACCAGGTCCACACTGAAAGTGATCTATTTTCCTCCCGAATTTTGACCCATTAATTTAGATTATTTATTTGGTCACTTTATTACCCTTATTTGGATCGAATTACGTAACTTAACCAGTAATTTATTGAAAACCAAAATTACAATTAATATCTGTACATTTAAAAGGAGAAAGACAAAAATGCCCTTAACCTTAAAGGCAAAAATGTCTAACAATCTCCCCTATGGACAATTATTAATTGCAGTGTTTTGTCAAGTTCAAAATAGTCAAAAAATCGGTTAAGTTATGCTACTGTATTGGTACCAATTTTTTAAAAAATATTCAATCCAAAGGTAGTGAAAGTCCACCATTCTGTCCTGCAAGGTTTTCGATACCGAAAAATATCAAGCACATATGTCATATGTGACACAGGTTCAATATAATCACAAATATCTAATATCACTAACATGAATGCGAAAATGGAGTGTGGCAAACTACGATGATACCTATATGATCTAAAATGTATCATCTTCGTTTGTAGGTTTTGATTTTTCTAACTTTATGCTAAATTACAACAGAGAAATCCTGTATTCTCTCACTGAATGCTAAACAACATTAGAGAATTCCTTTATGGGATCAAAACCTTATATCCCTTTATGTCATACGAAACTTTAAGGATATCCATACAAACTTAATGTGTTTAATGAAATAGATACAAGGTCAATCTTTATATATACCCTTATGACCTTTAAAATGCTTAAGATTAACACAATTCTCAAGACTTCCATATGTATTATGACTATGTACAAAAACAGTTGTTACTAAGGAAAAAAGAAAATGATCATTTTCATTAACAAATAACCATAATGTCATAATACAATACACAAAATATTAAAGAGCAAATACAATGATCCCTAACTAATGCTGTCTAAGGACTTCAACACGCCCATACTGGATACATGTCTGACAAACACTAATGGGCGAAATCCTTTAGTCAAGGGATCAGCTAACATTTCCTCAGTTCTGATGTGCTCCACTTCAACGTCACTCTTTTGAATCAACTCCTTTATGGTCAAATATTTGACCTCTAAATGCTTAGACCCTGTGATATTCTTGTTGTTGTTACTAAACAACACTGCAACAAGATTATCACAGTACAACATAATGGGTCTAGCTATTGAATCCACCACAGACAACTCAGAAATCAAGTTTCTGAGCCAAACCGCCTATGTAGCAGCTCCATAACATGCAACAAACTCTGCATGCATGGTAGAGGAAGTTACCAGTCTGCCATTACGAAGATGCATCCTGATGTGGATTTGCGATCATATGGACATATAGAAAAATTGAAGTCTGTATACCCTATGAGGATCAAATCGTTGATCTTCCTGTATGTCAACGCATAACCCTTGGTACCTTTAAGATATCTCAACACCCGTTTGACTGCATACCAATGGTTCATACCAGGGTTTGCCTGATATCGACCTAGCAGTCCAACGATAAATGCAATATCCGGTCTAGTGCATACCTATGCATACATCAAGCTACCTACTGCACTGGAGTACGAAATATTCCTCGTAGCCTCTCTTTCAACTTCATTCTTTGGACACTGTGCCAAAGACAATTTCTCTCCGCGAGAGATAGGTGCTACAATAGATCTACAATCAGTCATATTAAACCTTTGTAGCACTCGCTCGATGTATGCATTTTACGAGAGGCTCAATGTATGTTGAGATCTGTCTCGGTGAACCTGTATACCGAGGACACAAAATGCTTCACTTTAATCCTTCATGTCAAAATATTTGGCCAAAAGTTGCTTTACTTCATACAACATGTCAAATCATTCGACGTGAGCAAGATATCATCAACATACAAAAGTATAAAGATGACTCTGCTCCCCCTAGCCTTATAGTATAAGCATTTTTCGACTTTGTTTTCTACAAAGCCAAATGAGGTCAAAACCTCATCGAACTTTAGGTACCATTGTCTCGAAGCTTGCTTCAACCCATAAATTGATTTATTCAACTTACAAACCTTTTCAATTGCATCTTGATCCTGAAAACCTTCAAGTTGCTCCATATAAACCTCCTTATAAAGGTCGCCATTCAGGAAAGTGGTTTTAACGTCCATCTGATGTATCTCTATATCATAATGACCTGCTATTGCCATCATCACTCTAAATGCATCCTTTAAGGATACAGGAGAGAATGTAACATTAAAGTCAATTCCCTCTCTCTGAGAGAATCCTCTGGCAACAAGACGTGCCTTAAACCGCTCAACTTGACCCTGTGTGTCCTTCTTGGTCTTAAATAGCCACTTGTAACTGACAGGCCTGCAATGTTGAGGTAAATCAACAAGTTCCCACACCTTATTATACCTTATAGATTGCATCTCATCCTTCATTGCTTCCCACCACATATCTGCATGAGGTCCAGAAACGGCTTCTGTAAAAGTCACAGGATCCACAACTTGTCCTATATCATAGTCTTGTTCACCTAAATAGACTATGTAGTCCGATGAGATAGCAGGTCGCCTCTCTCTGGTGAATCTACGCACCTGTATAGGCTCTTGCACCTTAGAAACCTCTTCCTCAATAGGAGTATGTTCTTGTACCTGTATAGGCACAGTACCCAAGCCTTCATCCACCAGAACCGACTGTATAAGAGGTTATGGATACACAATAAATGTAGTATCCGTCCTACTATCTACTGAAGGATGCGAAGATCCTCCTTAATCGTAAACATCGTGTTCCAAAAACTTCGCCGTCTGTGACTCCACTATTCTGCCTCCTCCTTCTCTACAGAAAAATCTGTAACCCTTATAGTGGTCAGGATAACCAACTAGATAGCAACGAGTCGAACGAGATTGCAATTTACTTTCATAATGATTATACAACCTTACCTTAACAGGACAGCCCCACACACGAAAGTGTGCAAGACTTGGTTTCCTTCTAACCCAAAGTTCAAAAGGCGTCTTTGATACTGACTTGCTTGAGACTTTGTTCAAAATGTATAATGTTGTCTTAATGGCTTCACCCCAAAGGTATTCGGGTAGGTTAGTCCTGCTCTGCATTGACCTCATCATGTCCTTTAGAGTGCGATTACGCCTTTCGGCCACACCATTTTGCTTAGGACTACCTGGCATAGTGAACTGAGCCACTATTCCAGCCGATTCTAAATACTTGGCAAACGAACCTTTTTCTTATCCTGCAACTCCACGTCTGCCATAATATTCCCCTTCTCTATTAGATCTGACAATCTTTTTTTATTTTTTCAATTAGTTCTCAACTTCAGTCTTGAAGACCTTGAACTTATCAAGAACTTCAGACTTCTCTTTAAGCAAAAACACATAACCATAACGTGAATAATCATCTATAAATGTCAGGAAGTACCTAGCATTGCATAAAGTAACTGTATAAGGACCACTGACATCTGTATGTATAAGGTCCAATAAACCAGAAGCGTGAGTTGACCCTTTTCTCTTTATCTTGGCTAACTTACCCCTACAACAATTGACACGTCTCTAGATCACTGAAGTTCAGAGTTGGGAGAATGTTATCATTTCTCAATCTCTCAACCCTTTCCCTGGAAATGTGGCCAAGACGTTTATGCCACAACATGTACGATGTTTCCTTCATGAGGGTTCTCTTTTGAGTAACAGGTTCAGCAACATATGAAGAGGCATACATTTCATTAGAAGTAAGACACATTCTATATAATCCACATGATAAGAAGGTAGTACCAATATGTTTTGTATTGATAGAAATATTTACAACTGTATTATCAAATACAAAACGAAAACCTTCCTTATCCAAAACTGATACAGAGATCAGATTTCGTCTAAAAGATGGTATATAAAACGTGTCCCATAAAACCAGTACAAACCTTGTATTGAGGTTTAATCCCACATCTCTTAAGAACAAAACGTCTACCTCTTCATTATCGCCGACCATCAACTTCTCCTCCCCTTTGATCGGCCTTCTCCTGGATCTGAATTCCTACATTGTAGAAGCAACATGGTTAGAAGCCCCACTATCTAACCACTAAGAACTTGATGTGGTTATAGTAACATTGGATTCATGAATCATGAAGGCCGAGGAGTTACCTGACAGATCCTGTTTAACCAACCACAACTTGTACTTCTGGCACTCAGACTTCCTATGCCCCTTCTTCTTGCAGAAGAAGCACCTCATCTACTTAAAGTCATGTGGGCTCTTCGCAACGCCGGACTGCCCATTCTGATTCTGAGGAGAGGGTTTGGATTTCTTACCCTTATCCTTACCTTTAGACTGCTGGGGTTTAGCCTTCCCGTTTCCTTTTGCGGCTACATACATAGCTGAATGAGAAGAGCTCTTGATCTTCTCTTCTGTTGTAGCACACCTGGAAATTAAAGCATTAATGTCCCAATGCTCATCTTGAGAGATGTAGAAGGTGGCCAACATCTCAAACTCCTTAGGAAGAGTATTTAGTGCCAGATACACTAACAGTGAGTCCTGAATATTATATCTAGTGCCTTCAGCCTACTCTGAAGGTGCACCATCTGGATGATATATTCTCGGACGCCTCCCTCTCCAGTGTACCTCATGGAGAAAAGTTCCTTGATCAAGGCACTCTGCTCCACATGAGAAGAGACCTTGTACCTCTAGGATATACTTTCCATGAACTCACGAGCTACTGTCGTGTCCGGCAATTCACTCAACAAATGATCCGATATTGACCTCCTAAAGGTCAAATAGCACAGTCTATTTGACCTTTCCCAGGTCTCCATTGCTACTTTGTCAGCTTCTGAGCTAACATTTGTAAGTGGGGAAGGCCTCTCTACATGCATGGCCATACTGATATCCACTATCTCCAATGTGAAATCTATATCCTTCTTCCACTTCTTGAAGTTAAAACTGTTCAAGGTTTCAATGGTGACAACATTATTGTTGACTGAGAAGGAGACTGAAGAATAGAAAAAACAATGTTAAAACAATATACATGCAGGATAACAATGATACTCAAACCATTAAAGTATCTCTTATGAGAATCTAATCACACATATTATGAAACACCTTTGGGCTGAATACATAATATATGCAATCAGATTCCCACATAAAAGCGATCAGGGTACAAACCATCAACTCTCATGATATTACCACATTTGGGTGAATAGACCATTTAAGCGACGGCTTTCCTCTATCAAATACCTTTATGAACATCTCAAAACATTATGTAAGGTTAACACATTTGGGCAGAATAACCAAACATAAGGTCAGAGACATCCCCAAACATGTTAGCAGATTAATCTAAAATACTGACTTAAAAGGCCACTTTGGTGACTACATTCTCATCAGTACCCTAGAAAGTCTACACACACAAGAGATATAATTTTATGTCATCCTCACATTCTATATGGCATAGTATATGTGAAAATTAGTCATAAATGAAGAAACCAAATTCACAATCAATTAATCACATATTCACACTAAAATCATTGTCTTTAAACTTTATTTGAGAATTTGGAAAAACAAAATATCTCAATAGAAGTGTTTATCATACTTTCTGATACCGAACGTACTGCACGAGACATTAAACCCTAAATGTCTTCCTCATGTGCTGTTTGAAGTACGAATACACTCAAAATTAACTTTGATAAGTTTTAAAACTTTTCTGGAATGGAATTACTAACGTAATAAATCCATAAACATTTTAAAACTACTTTACAAATTTTCCTGATCCCAGAAACTAACCCAAAAGGACCCGGGGAACCTTTAAGGGAATTTTGAAAATTTTCCTCTTTTTTTTGGTGGCAAGGCCGTACTGACGTCAGCCGGCCGACGTGGCCGCCCACGTCAACGCTTAAGCCCAGACGCGCGCACCAGCAACCTGGTGTGAAACCAGTCACGTGCATACGTGCCTCTACTGTGCGGCGCGTGCGTTTCACGCGACAAAACGTGTCCCTGATCGGACGGTCCACGTGTCACGCGGTTCGATGCCTATGGGAGCGCACGCCGCATGAGGCGAGTGCGTCGCACTCGCCACACGCGTCCCCCTTCCTGCGATGCCCTACGACCCGTTTTTCATAGCTAACCTTATGTAAACTGCTTTTACGCAATTATTTACGTAAAAAAGCTAAAAACGAATCAAAAAGGGAAGAAAACTGTAATGAATGGAAATCGAAAAACCTTCATTTTTCGTCAACCCGATCACATAACCGCTCTAATACCACGTGTTACACGTAGCACAGACTTTATTACGTACCCAGGATCATACATGAAAGGTAAAAACGAAGGAATTGTGGAATACCTGTTTTCGGGTCCATTCCAACTTTCGAAGCAATTATCGCCATCCAAACGAGCTCTAATTCTCCCGGGCCAGTTGAGGAAGTTGTTCATTGTCGTTCGGTCTTGGCTTTTCTACAGTTTCCTCAATCACGATCTCTCTTAACGGGTCAGAGAACTTTATGCTCGTGAACGTACTGAGTAACTGCAGGAGACCTTAACCTTTATATAGCTTCCATATCGGACTTCCCCATCACAAGGCTGATATGGACCAGGTCCACACTGAAAGAGATCCATTTTCCTCCCGAACTTCGACCCATTAATTTAGATCATTTATTGGGTCATTTTATTACCTTTATCTGGATCGAATTATGTAACTTAACCGGTAATTTATTGAAAACCAAAATTACAATTAATAACTGTCCATTTAAAAGGAGAAAGACAAAAATGCCCTTAATCTTAAGGGCAAAAATGTCTAACATGTTCATCTTATCTTTCCATTTCTTTAAGGGCAAGATCTATCCCCAGTTGATCTAATTAATGTACAACAGTTTGCTAAAAGGGTAATGGACCTTGCAGAATTTAGGAAGAAGGTCCATGAATATTTAATTGCTAAAATGAATGACATTGCACCCAATTTAGCCTCATTGATTGGTGAAATTGTTGGAGCTCGTTTAATATCTCATGCCGGCAGTCTCACAAGTCTGGCCAAGTGCCCCTCTTCTACCCTTCAAATTCTTGGTGCTGAGAAGGCCAGGTGTGTGATGCCTGGAATTAATTTTCTCATAATTTGTTTTCTGGATTGCTAATTATTGTAAGATGAGATTATTAATTCTTTCTAATGTTCATAACATGTTTTGTTATTCAAACAGATTGGTTATTCACGGCCCGAATTGATTCATCTGAATAGAAGAACATGACTTGTACCATTCACTTGCAGCCTTTTCTAAAGGATTTGTCCAATTTATTTTCCAAGATTAATGTGTTTTGATATTTTATTCAAGGCATTGAAAACCCGAGGAAATACACCAAAATATGGTTTGATTTTCCATTCATCTTTTATTGGTCGAGCATCTGCTCGCAACAAGGGACGCATGGCTCGTTATTTGGCAAATAAATGCTCCATTGCATCTCGTATTGATTGTTTTGCTGGTAAATTCTAGTATTTAGAGAGTTTTATTTGTTGCGTCTTTCTAGATGAATGTACTTTCATGCATTTAAAGTACATTCCAGAGAGTGGTACTACTGTTTTCGGGGAGACACTGACCCTGCTTTTGGTTAGCATCCTTAGGGGTGAGGACGGATGACAAGGACGCAAAAATTCTGTCCTCCTCCGTCCTGTTTGCTTGCCGTCCTTAGTAGAGGAGCGTCTTGATTTCTATGACAAGGGAATTGCACCTCGGAAGAATATTGATGTGATGAAATCTACAATTGAAAGTGCTCAAAACAAAGGTGTGCAGTTATTGAAAATTATACTTTAGATAATTTAGCAAATGTAGCCAAATTTTTTGGTTAAATTTGATTAGCTTATTAATTATATGCTTTTTCTTTCAGTTATTTTGGAAAAAAAATGCCATATTAAATGATTGTGTAGCGAATAATATTGAAGTGGAGATTACATGTTGGATTCTGCAGCTGAAGATAAGGATACAGAACAGGTACCAACTGTAAAATCAGAAAAGAAAAGCAAGAAGGAGAAATCAAAATCAGAAGCTACAGAGGATGGTGAACCTTTGGATGAGGACAAGGCAACAACTGCTGATGCTTCAGAGGATGCAAAATCAGAGAAGAAAAAGAAGAAGCAAGAGAAGAGAAAATTTGAGGGGGAGCAGACCATTGAGAACTCGGATGTTGTAAACGCGATTGCTGCCCAACAGGATGGTAGCAAGAAGAAGAAGAAGAAGAGCAAAGACAAGGATAGGTGATTAAGCCAAGTTTATACTATCAATTGGCCCTGTTTTCTTAAGTATTTATGCACTTGTTGACTCCTAATTCATGA
>JAOQMR010000016.1:15790-34756 GCA_027563865.1 Erythroxylum pelleterianum
GCACTTCCAGGTTCCTGAAGCCCGATTCTTCCAACTGGACAACAATTGCAGGCACTTACGGTTATCTAGCTCCAGGTTTATACACTCTAAATGCACGATTTTCAGTTATGGTCCTCCATGATCTACCCTTTTAACATCCATGCATGTTACTTCTGTAGAGCTTGCTTACAAAATGGAGGTAACAGAGAAGTCAGAAGTCTACAGTTTCGGAGTTTTGGCAATGGAGATTCTGATGGGGAAACATCCAGGTGAATTGGTATCTTATCTACAATCATCTGCTGATCAAAAGATCTCCTTCGAGGATGTTTTGGACAAACGTCTCTCACCTCCAACAGATATGAAGGTCGTTGATCAGATAACCATTATACTAAATGTTGCTCGCTCTTGTGTGAGTGAAGATCCTCAGTCCAGGCCAACCATGCGAAGTGTGTCTCGTCTTCTGGACATGGAGACCAGTTCAAACTCCATTGCAGTTTAAACTTTAATGGAAAGTACTTCTCAAGTGACATATGTTTTATTTACATAATTATAATTGTAATTATTAAGTTAATTACAGTGGAAAATCTCTAAAATAGACTTTTTCTTTGTTTATTTAAGTGTTAATATTTTATAATTTATAATTTATAATATTATTTAATTATCATATAATTACTTCAATGGTGTTAATTTTTTTGTCTATTTTTATTAAAAATATTACAATTAAAAATAAATAATTTAATATTACATCATTTTAAATAAAAATTAATAAAATATGAGAAAAATAACTTTTAAAAATATTGAAATGAAAAATCAAATCATAAGAAATCGAGTGTATTTAATTTTATTTTATATTATAAAAAGTATGATAATTTTGTTAAAATTTTGAGAATTTTTCAAAAATAACACAAAGAAATAAAAAATTAATGAAATGTAATTATCAAACTTGAATTGTTTCAGTCGGTTCAACCGTAAAAATCTTGAATCATTTAACTTTTCGATTCGATTTTTAACTTCCAATTTGATTTACTTTAATAACTCATGTTGTTTATAAATTAATAAGTTCTTATAAACTAAAATAATTCAATTAATTTTTATTTAGCAATATTTTTTTAATTAAATTTCAAATTCTTTGAAAGATAAAAGCAATCTCTTTCATTCATATTTCAAATTATTTGATTTTAGTTTATCTTGAGCATGTTTTATGACAATTTAAGAATCTTTAAACCTTAAACCTCTTGTCTTACATGTATAATTTTCAGTCCAACTTTTAAAACATTAAAAATTACATTGATATAAAATATTTATTTTAGAGAATACATCTTTTTATTTACCATTTTGAAAATTATTATTATATATATATATTTTTTAGTGGTATGTCTTTAGATTTTTCTTTTGTGGGGACCAAACAAAGGAAAAGGAAAATTAAGAAATCTTAAAAAGTCCAATTCTATCTTTCCTTGACTAGTGATAGCAAATTTAGTTCCATTCAATTAAGTTTAATCTGCTCCAAAATTAACTAATCAAGTTTGAATTAATTGATATTTAATTTACATTCGAATATGTCAAAATAATAATATTAAAAAATAAAATCTAAACAATATTTTCCAGGCAAAAGCAGCCTGACAAGTGACACACTATCCTCATCTTTTCTCCTCTTCTTGGAGTCTGTGGCTGTCAGCAGAGACGGAGGTACATATAAAATTGGGGTCACTGGCCCCAAGTTTTTTTTTAAAAATTATTTTTAATATATATATATATATATATATATAATAGAGTTATTTAAAGGTAGTGGTATACTGAGCCCTTCAAAATTTAAAAAAATTAATTTTTAGACCTTCTTATCTTAAATTCCTGACTGTCACTGGCTGGCTGTGAGCTTGCTTCAGGATTCAGCATTTTATGTTCTGAGTTTAGTGGTATTCCGTAGCGCTTGCGCCTCCCTTGCCTTCACCTACTCCGTCTAGTCCATACCAATTTAACAAGACAGGATCCTCTGTCCCCCTTGTCCTGGTGGTCGTGATAGCCAAGCCAGAGCAGAGCCAGTATGGGGCCAGATTATCGACATTCTCACCTGTCTCTTTCTCCTTAGTCCTCACCACTTAGTTTGATTTAACATAAAAAAGAGTCGAGTTTAGGATTTGGTTTAGTCTGATTTATTATTGAAAATTTTCCATGTGATTTAATATTATAAAAAAGTTTAAAAGAAGTTCCATGTTGTTTATGAATTTTTTAAAAGAAAATTAGCTTTATATTTTGTATATAAGGATGATAATGATCTGACTTACGAATTCAAGTATTTTTAATAAGTTAGACTTATAAAAAAAATTGGAATTTATTGCCTTAATAACCCTGTGTTATTAAAAAGTTGCTAAAAAATCATAACATATAAAAATTAGCAAAAAAAATCCTAAATTGAAATTTTATTAACTCACAGTCCCTTAACAACACACGACTAAGGGTTTTTTTTTTTGCAGCAAAATTGAAAACATAAGGTTAATAGAGTAACATTTTATATCTTAGGGAATTAGCTACTCTCGTATAACACAGGGGTCGCTACAGTAATTTTGTCAAAAAAATTATTCACAATTTTAAAAAATTGTTAAACAATGTTGTTTTGTGACTAATCTTGCTGAAACTTTAGGCCAAAATAATAATATTATTTTGTAAATTGAATTAATAAGGATAGGGAAAAGAGGATAGGGAAAAGAGGAAATTGAAATGACACCTTATAATTTAATCATTAATGGGATTATGATTGAAAGTAGTGGAGGTTCACTTTCTCTTTATATTTCTTTTTTCCTTTTCTTTCTTTTTTAGAGACTCTTTACTTTATTAATTAGGGAATATAGGCCAAAATAATAATATTATTTTATAAATTGAATTAATAAGGATAGAGAAAAGAGGATTAGGAAAAGAGGAAAATTGAAATGACACTTTATAATTTAATGTGGTTACGATTGAAAGCAGTGGAGGTTCACTTTCACTTTATATTTCTTTTTTCCTTTGCTTTCTTTTTTCTAAAGACTCTTTATTTTATTAATTAGGGAATATTCTTTTCATGGCCTATCAATTTGTGCCAACCAAATGTCATAAAATGATTGGCTATTACAAAAGGAAGTGATGTTATTCTTTTATGACTCACGTTTCTACCTTTTCTCTTTTTTATCCTGTCCATTTCTTTAAGTATATCTTTATTAAAGTCACGAGATTCTCTTAATTACTTAATTTATTAATCACAAAGTCTTATGAACTAGAGGAGGTTTGGCGTGACTTCTTCCTTATCTTTTGGTGTGTGACTCACGACTGGGTTGGTTTGTATATTTTTTTTTTGGTAAATAAAAGAGCTAACAACTAGCTAGAGCTAATAACAGGATTAATGTGCCGAGTACGACTAACACCCATGCGATCATCATTGAGAGTTTGCACTATAACATCCGGAGCTGTTGAAAAACCACCATAAGCCAAAAGCTTGTTTGCTTAGACGTCTGTCATGCTTGATGTCTTCTGGTTGCAGCTGTGATTTGGTACTAGAATTTGCATGAATCACCTAGTGTGTCATGACAACTTTTAGATCTATTTCAGTGGATCTAAACTTATTGAGAAGTTGTCCTTCTTTTCTATTTCAAGTATATTCTGTTTGGTTCTTAGTTATTAAATCACTTGAGTTATTTATTTATTATTCTTTTGTTAAAAGATTGTCGAAAAAAATTCTCTGTTAAGGTTAACACGAGTCGGTCGTATTATCAGGTATGAAAGTAGCACGGGTAGTGAAGAGGAGGGATAGTATCAAGCATTAAGTAGTGTTGCCTAAGAGAAGACTTGTATAAAACTATTGTCGTTAGTGAAAGTATTAAGTTCGGTGAGAGTCCTGCAGATGCAAGCAGGTTGTGCCGAACTGCATTATCAAATTTTGGTGTTGATTTATATTTGTACGTTTAATTTTTCTGGTTTTTTATTGTACAAGAAATGACTGGGAAAAATCTAAAAGTTTGTGAAACCATTACATCATTTGGATTTTCAGTAAATATAGCAAATTATGTAAAATTTTGATTGAAAATTACTAAAAATGTGAGGAAAAGAAAATAAAACTCATAACCTAAAATAATCATTCAATATCTGAATGAATGAATCCTTCAACATATTATAAAGACATGATATATAAAAGATAAATCTAAATTTCTAAGTAAAAATAAATAATAGAAATTCCTAGTAATTGATTTGATATGCCTAAGTTTTTAATTTCTAGATGTAATATTTCAAAACTTAATTTTTTTTGGGACCATCCTCACACTCTTAGGTAAGGATGTTAACTTTGGCTTGGCCCAGCCTGGCTTGACCCGATTTTGGTCTTAGTTGACCAAATCATAGGCAAGCCATGGGCCAAAAGTGTAGTCGGGCCGAGCACGGCCTGGCCCGTGGCCTTATCGTTACTTAAAAAATGACGTCATTTTTTTACTTTTTTTACAAATAAAAAATGAGTCGGGTTGACCCTGCTCAGTTCGTACCTATCTCACGAGCCACCTAGCCCGTGGTTGGGCCAGGTTGGGTCAGAAGCGGCCTGACCTTAATTTTCAAGTTTTTTTCCCAAAAATACTTTCTCTTGAATTTTCGTTAAAAAAGAATAAAGAGGCATTCAGGTTTTGAATATCAAACTTAGATTAACCAAATATCATTAATGTAATAATTTAACTTAATTCTTAATTTAACTTAATTCTTAAACTTGATCGGAACTAATTGAATAGGATTATAATTAATAATTTAAGATGGTTATAATAAATTATTAATTTGAGTTCAGCTACGCAAAAGACGCCTTGAAGGTAGAAGTGCATCAAATCACTTAAACAACCACCACGACTTCCACTTATGCATACTCTGATGATGCAATGCTTAGCCATGCTGACGCAATCGCCTCCAAGCCGTATCCCGTTATCTTTCAGGGATTCAAACTTGGGACGTGGGCGACCCAGGTCAAAACCTGGTGGCTCTGATACCACATCGAGACCCCAAAGGACACACAGGGAAAGTACGACAACTAACTTGATAAAACAATACTTTTGAGAAGACCATCGACTAATAAAAGTCAGATTGTAGGCTACTAAGGTGGCTGGTAGACTATTGTGAAACAACACATGAACCTTTGTGATTATTGGTAAGTTCCAGGTATGATGATCGAGACAACAAAGCCCTTTTCTCTACAGGCATACACTTCTCAGCTTTCCTTTTAGGAACCTTACTCTCTTCACAACTCTCTTTCCCCTTATGAAACAATAGTCGCAACAGTGCCTACATTCTTTTCCCTATTAAACTCTAATCTCACAGCGGAATTGTTTGAAAAGCAGTCACAGACTGTCTTAGACTTTCTGATACACAAGATCATCAAAAAATGCAAGTATAGAGCATACTTGTCTCTGTACTAAGCCAGATAGTAATATTACTCAAGACTTAAAGCTTTCAGGAGAGGAGAACTTAGAGAGAATAGAAAACACTCAAACCAAACTTCATTAAACTAATTTTCAACGTAAGAAGAACCTACTTACAACTGAGGAAGAGCCTTGCTTTTATAGGCGACGCAAGGGTAAAAAAAGTAAATCTCTCAAGAGACACATTCATTACAAATTTTAAAAAGAAAGTAACTTTAAAGTACAATCATCGCACCTTTAACAAAGCCACTTTGAAAAAGTGAACTACTTTTCTGAAAGTAAACAGTATGATGATAAGATAGAATCTTGAATAGTGATTTATGGGCCACAAAGATTCTCTTTTCATTAAAAGACTCAAAAGCAAAAGCAAACTCCTAAAAAGTCGAATCCCGCTTTAAAGTGTTAAAGTGAGATTAGTACTATCGTCAAGTCCATCTCTTTGTCAATATGTTCAATAAGTTGGTTGATATTAGTAGTAGCCCAATTAGGAGGTCATGGGTCAGAAACAGAGTTGGGCCTTTGTGTAGAACTAGATGGTCGACTGGAATTCATGGATCTTCTATATATAGGACAAGGAATGTCGCTAGCTCGAATATGGAGAACATGATCATTTACTGATGTCCACTGATTTATGGATGGAGTTATAATAGGAGTTAGAAGAGCATTATCTCCATAACAAGGCCAAGAGATTTACATATGGTAGAAGGGGCCAAGCTTTGAGATTGATTTAATTGGTCCAAGAAAGAATGTAATTTGTATGTTAAGGATGTGCTTTCTGTAAGCCAATTTGTACTAGCATGCCAAAACTGGAGATAATTGAAAGTACATAGCTGCCCAGAGTCATTCATACAGTATGGACGGTGAATGAGATAGATAGCATAAGCTTTGTGATCATCCAAAGAAGAGTCCAATAGGCAATGATGAGTTAAAATTTGAGACTTATCAATACGCCATTTGGACAATGGTTGAAACCATTCCAGAAAAGTCCATAAGAGTGAACCAGCATTGGGGGGATCAGACAGATGTCTATAAACATAAAAAGGTGAAAAAGAAATGGAACAAGCATAGAGGGAAAACAAAGCCCAGAGATGCCACAATGTAGACTCGTGGAGAGTATCATAGAGATGATACATGAGTTTGTAGGGGGTAATAACATCAAAATAACCAGGAACTGGTAGGATATCAAACTTAAGAAGGGTCAGAAGTAGATAATAAAATAAACTTTGGTGAAGAAGCGGAAAGAGGTCTATAACGGTGGTTGGAGGATGAGAGAATAAAGGAGGAAACTTTTTTTGTATTTTGCAAATTTAGGAAACTCCATTAGCCAATACAAAGGAATAGGGAGCTTTGAAGAAGATGAAATAAGCAAGAGAGGTTTAGTTGGTCTAGAGAGATAGTCAGCAAGTGTATTATGGTGCCCTTTAATGTGGTAGATAGAGAATTTATAGTGAGAAAACCACTCATTCCATCGAAGCAATTAACTATTGGGAATCTTTTTCTTGGGCTGATCAAGAATTTTTGAAAAAGAGGTGTTATCCATTTCAATGACAAAATGAAAAGGAGTGAGATGGAAAGCAAACTTTTCGATACCTCTTTTGACAGCGAGAATCTCTTTATAACTAATATGGTAGTGGCCTTCAGAAGAACTAAACTGGTCACTTAAATGTCCACAATAATTTCAATTGCCATTGATTTCTTCAAGAAGCATAACACCCCAGTGATTGTCACTAGCATCAGTTTGTAAGATGAGTTATCCAGTGTTAGGAATCTTTAAAGGTGGAGGATTCTAACAAAGATACTTTAGATGCTTGACAACCTTGGTTTGTTCTAATGTCCAAGGTGGTGGATTCTTTTTCAGTAATTTGGATAATAATGAAGTGTAAGCTGCCACGTGTGGTATGAACTCATGGATATAATTAACAATCTTGAGGAATTGTTGTATCTGTTTCATAGTGAGATGTTCATCAAGAAAGTGTAACAGCTCTTGTGCAATATGTGTACCAGGCTGGTAGAATCCATCTTTGAAATGCATACCCAGAAATTCAATTTCTTTTGTGTCAATAATTCCTTTTGAGGCTGAAAACATAATGTCATGTTGTTTAGTAAGATCTAAGAATTGTTACAATAGGGCCTGTAGTTCCTCATGGATCTTTGAGAACATAAGAATGTCATCGATGTAAATAATTGCACTGTTGATGATAAGCTCATAGATCTTGGTCATTGTTCTTTGAAACAGTGATGGGGCGACTTTAAGCCCAAGCGACATAACAATCCATTGGTACTGTGCATTGGAAATGCAGAATGAAGTCTTGTATCTTATAGTTGGGTGAATACCAACTGTCAAAATCATGCTTTAAGATCAAATGTTGAGAAGATAACAGCTTTTTAGGAATAGTACCTGAGTATTTATCTTTGGAAGAGGAAACTTGTCATCTTGCAGGAATGCATTCAGAGGCTTGTAATCAATTACTAATCTCTTTTTTCCACGTTTTTGCTCTGAACTTTTATTCACATAGAACACCTGGCAAGCCCAATCCGACTTTGTGGACTCAATAAGTCCTTGCTTCAGAACGATTGCACACTCATCGTGTGCGAGCTTTAAATCAACAAGGATCATCCCTGGATGTGTGGCTTTCGTGAGATTTATATCCTCATTCTTCTTAAAAGGTAAACTTATGAAAAAGTCATCATTTTTTCACAGAGGATACAGGTAAGAAAACTGTGCATAAGATTCAGGACAATATTCCAATAGCTTATCTCACAGTGTAGTATATAGTGCAGGAACTTGAGTTAACTCAAACACATTCCTTATTTCAGTGTAGGGACTGAAAAATGATCGATATCCGAGGCCTGTGGGTAGGATTTGTAAAGGTAAGGCTTTACTATATACATCCATACCAATGAGAATGTCTAGGCCAGGTAGATTGCTTCCAAGAACTTTAGTCCAAACTGTACATATGGAAAGAATCGAATTCTAATTCTTCTTTTAGTGATTAGCCCAATCTTGAAGGAGTTACTATCAGTAGCAATAAAATATTCATCATGTGAGGTCTATGCTTTAGAGGATAAGATGTTGAGCTTCATGATCGTACGACTGGATCCAACATCCATAAACCCAATAGCTTTGATGGGTCTATATCATATTTATCCTATCTGAAGAGTTGGATCTGGACGTATGCTTGTTGGAATGGAGTACGATCTAACTTCATACAGGTCTGCTATAGCATGTATAGTGAATCATTCTCTAGAGAAGCAAAGGAGTAAGAGGATTCTTCATCTTCAGAGGTCATGATAGAAATAACAAACTTTGTGTCCTCATCTTCATGAGATTGTTCTTCAATCAGATCTTCAAAGTTATTGGAAGAATAAATAGGCAAAATTAATTGCAGCTGCTTCAATAACTTGACATATTTCTTAGTTTTGCAAGGACAAGCATGTGTAAAGTGTCCTACTTTTCCATAGAGAAAATAACGATAAGCTTTTTTTTATAATGTGAGGACTTTTTGAAGAATCGAACCATTCTTCTCTTCTTGTCATTCTTGCTCACATATGTTTTTCTTAAAGGCTTGTAGACAAAATATTTAGTAAAGGATTATTCGGTCGAGTCATTTGTAGATCTATCCATACATCAAATTCATATAATTGATCTCTCCATTTCTTTAGGGGTAGGTCGTCAAAAGTAAACCTAAGTCCTGAAGTAGGCTTAGTTTGAGCTTGTGCAGCTGGCTGAGCTAGTATTGCTTGTGGTATTGGTTTAGGTCTGAAAGATTCAGTACCTGTGGATTATGCTTCACTTATTTCTAATCAACTTAAGTAGGTTCGGGCATCATCATCAGAGCTTGAGATAATTCTGATAGATCAGCTAGCTGTGTTGAGGAATCAGAAGTTGGTTCAGAGATCTGTTCAGATGATGACTCGGAGATTGTTACAGAGACTTCAGATGTTGGAACAAAGGCTTCAGAATAAACTTCTGTATTATCTGATTGAGCAAAGGAATCTTTTGCAACATGTGTAGATGCAAGAGTTATGATGAACTCTGTTTGAGGCGCTTTATCCTTCCTAGTAGAAGAGGTGGAAGGTTGAACTTTTTGTGGAGAAGTTGGAGGTGTATTGATCTGTAATGGTTTACTCTACTGATTAATTGGTTCAGATTTAGTGTATGAAGGTGATGGCTCAGGAACCCTTAATGTCTCAGAAATTCGTTGCTCAGGAATTCTGTCAGGCTTTGGCTTTGGCTTTGACTTTCACTTTTTAGGTTTTTCTTGAGCTTTCTGATGATGAATATACTATCTAATCAAAGGATTGTTAAACTTAAAGACCTTTGAATAGTCAGCTTCTTGTGGATACGTCTGATACATAGGAGATGGGTATGCTAGCTAAATATTTGGAAATAACGAAGAGAATGAGCCATATACTGCCTTGACTGTGCAGATTGTATATCAGCTTCCATTTGTTGCACAATTCCTTGTATCTTCAGGATTTTTCTAACTTTGGCATCGAAGTCGGGTCAAATATAATGTGTAGCAATGTAATGTTGAAGATCAACATCAAGATGTCGAATCTGAGCTTTATAAGACTGATACATTTGTTGGATCTGCTTAGAGATAGCATCGACTTTATATTGCGTAGCATGAGTCTGTTGACTGATTCCATCCAGCTTAGAATCAATTCTTAGAAGATCTTTGTTCTGTGCTACTGTATTTGATGTTTTCCAGTTAAGAACTTCATCAGAAGGATTTGATACAAGTGTTCCTTGTGAAGTGATTTATGTGGCTCGAATATAAGAGTTATAGATAACCCTCGTTGATTCATTAGTACTCTTGTGTAAAAAAAGTCTTCCTCATATGGCTTAATAGGAACTGCTAGCTTAGATTGATAGGTAGAAGATTTCAGCATCTCTCAAAGAGATCTGGGTCTGAAGCTTTCTGTTTGTAGACCAATGGATTTGCTGGAATCATCAAGATCTGGATCATCCTTGTGTGGATGATGCTATTGAGAAGGCATACCGTGAGGTTTTGGCCTTTTCTTCTTCCTTCTCCTTCTAGCATACCGTTCATCATCACTATCTGATTCAGGATTGAGACTGACTTCACAATCAGGTTCATACATAGATGGATCGACATCCCATACAAAATGTCCACGATGATGACTGATATAAACTAGATCTCCATTAGATTTGAAATAATGGTTAGGAGGACCAAATTTACTTTTCGTATGTGAAAATACGGGCTAGATCAAAAATATAGCCCCAAATGTAGAAGGTCCAAAGGGATCTTCATTGGGCTTTGCACAGATAGACTTCACCATTCCTTCGTTTAATGTCTTCAGAATCAGAGGAGTTGTGGCATGAAAAGAGTGTCGATGAGGCCCATGAAATGCCTTTTGGTAATTGATGACCCATTCAGTAGGCATAAACTTTTCAAGCTCCTGTGCTGGTAGTTGCTTCGGGATCTGGATGACAGTAGTCTAATCATTAGAATGACCAGCAACCGTGTAAAGGGCATTCGAAGTAGAATTTGGAAAGTTAAGGTCCAAAGTATGATTTTGTAGACGATAGATCATCTAGTGATATAAAGTATCCATGATGGCTGTAGGATCTTGATGTGCTCCCGTGATCTGGACCTGAACTTCCAGACATTCAGACAAAGTAGGATCATTCAACCTGATGTTGAAATTAGGTGTTATCATCATGATGACACTTCCATTATTGAGCTTTATCAGCAAGGTACCAATCAAAGCATTCTAGTACGTTATATAGGCAATGTCTAGAAGAGATATCCTGGCTGTAGCAGGTATTCCCTTTCTACCATGAAGTGTAAGAACAAGGCTTATAGCTTCAACATGAAAATATGTATGATTGAACAATATATAGAGTTTTAATCTAGGTTTTAGGATATTATTCAAAATTGAATTCATTCAATCAAAACTTTTTTATTTCTTGTACTCTTAGGTTATGTTTAGTTGGACGTAACGTTTTTAATGGAATGAAATGGAATGTAATGGTTTATAATGGAATGGGATCTAAATGGATGTAATATTATAAAATTATTGTTTGGAAGAGATAAAGAGGTTCATAATGTAATATAATGAAATGTTGTTTGGATGAAGGGTTTACAATGTAATATAGTGTAAAGTTGTTTATTATTTTACATTTCATCCTAAACCTCCCAAATAGGAGGTTTTTTATTTTTACTGTTTAAGATGAAATGTGATGTAATATGAAACCCTCCTCTTCTATCCCATTCCATTCCATTCCATTATAAACCCTTTTCCCAAACGATAGAATAATATTACATTTCATTATATTTTATTCCATTAATAAACCCCCAACCAAGCATATCCTTATTGAATTTATTGTAGAGATAATTAATCCTAAAGTACCTAATTTTTATTTTTTTAATCCAATGAATAAAATTTTAAATTTTCATAACCAACTTTTTAAAACCTTACATTTTAATTCAAAATGTTAGTTCTGTTAATAATTTGTTGATTTGACTAACAAAATCTTTTTTTATGACATATCATGATTATATTAGAATAAAGAGAATTTTTTAGGTAAACACCAATATATCATGAACAACAAAAATTTCTTTAACCAAATCAGCAAATTACTATCGGAACTAACAGTTTGAACTAAATATAGTTAAGCTTTTAAAAAATTGATCACTCATCTAAAAATTTTTAAAACTTGGATACTAGATTGAAAAATTTTAAAAAGTTAGACACTTTAAGATTAGTTATCACCTTATTATAATAAATTAAATTTAAAAATTGTCAATTTTAATTTTAATTTAATTAATATTCAATAATCATTTAAACTGAATTTGATTTGCCATTGTACTTTAAATCCAATCTAAAGTTTTGACCTACTAATTACGATTCTTTCTGTGAATTGCGATTGATATTAACGCATCATATCTTGACTTTTTAGCTTTCTTTGGAAAGAATGGATCAAAGTGAACCCAGCGATGGAGTCAGGAATTTAAGATATGAGGGCTCAAATATTTAAGTTTTTAAATTTTAGGGGCCCAGTATACCAATAAGCTCCAAATAACTCTGTCCTTAATATATATATATATATATATATATTAAAAATTAAAATATTTAATTTTTATAAATTTTGGAGAGCCCAGTGCACCACTGGGCCCCAGCTAGTTACGTCCCTGAGTGAACCACATGCTAGAATTAATGTCTGTTTGGATGAGCTTATATTAGTAGAGCTTTTTTTAATAGCGCTCTTATCAGTAGAGCTTTTATGAGAAGTCAGTTGACTGTTTGGCTGTCATTTAAAAAAGAGCTTTTATGAATGAGCTCCATACACTGTTTAAAAACATAAAAAATATAAAAGCACTTTTAATTTTAACAATTTTTATTTTGTAATAACAATTATATGCAAAGTACAATATATTGATTATTATATAATTTTAAACCATATGAAATATAAATGAAAATATATCTAATCAAATCTTTTATACGGATTATAACATAAGTAAAACTAATATCAAAAATAAATATTAAAACATATAAAAATGGCAAATAATATTATATAATTCTGTAAAGATGAGCTTGTGGGTATTGTGAGAATCATGTGTAAAATATAAGCGCAAAAAATACTAAAAATTAGCCTCATTAATTAATCTGAAAAATCTACTGAAAAAGTACTTTTTTTAGAAGCTCTAAATTTGAACTTCTTCAAAAATTATATTTTAACTGCTAAAAAACTTATATATATTTAAAAAATATTTTTTCTTTTTACAGCTAAATATTCGTTTTCTTAAAAAAAATTGTTGCTATAAAAAAGTACTTATTTAACCTCTACATTAACGACAGTAGGGACGGTGAATGGATCAAAGTGAACCACGTTGACGTGGAAGTCTTGTCTTCCAGCACAAGTCTTTGAGGTGATAAGAGAATATATTCAAACCCAATTTGTGTATATAAGTGAGTAGCAAGAGCTCAGTAACCACAAAACAAACATGGCTTCGAAAAGGCTTTTACGTTTCTGGGGAGTTCTCTTAATGGTCATCCTCCTCCTGCTCTCAACAATGGCGTCTAGGGATCTTCCAAGAAGTGTCAAACCTATTCTTCACACTGCCGGTTTAGTATACGTACGATGTAGATTTTCCTCCTTTAAAACCTCTTAACTTCAGTTTGTGATTGCAGACGTGGCCAGGAAGAGTGGAGATTGTCCAAGGCGGCCCAATTATTGCGGCCGCCGCCCCCCAGGCCGCGGCTAAACATGGTTGGGTTCCAATGAATATGAAGCGAGAGAGATAATACTGCTATTTTCTCCATCCAAATTTACGTTGTTGAGTGTTATAATATGTTTTTCTTTTCTCCTTTAAATAAATGTAAATTTGGTAACAAAGAAGGTAATGGATTGAAGCAAAATAATATTATTTTGTAGTCAACAAATTCTTTAATTTATTGATTAAAATAGTATTGTTTTCTATTAATAAATTCTTTTATTTAATGATTAAAATTATTTATTTATTTAATCTGATTCAAATAACTCGAATCAAGTCATAATAATTCTTTTAAATCTAAATTTCAATTTAATTATGTAATTTTGAAGACCATATTAGAATTAATATGTATACCCATTTATAAATTCTAAAGGTGTAAAATGACCAGCTCAATCGGCCTTTGGACTCACCCATTCTTTACAAAGCCAATATTTGTTCACAACATAACAAACCCGAAAAATAATTAGAAGGTATTGATTTATTATTAAAAAATTAAACTAAATTAATTAAATCTGACTCAAATTAAATTAGTTTGAGTCAGTAATAAAAATCAGGTTGGATTGCTACATTAAAAATATTTAATTAGTCTATGTTTAACCAGTTGGTATTTTTTATATGTGCACTGGGTAAATCTCCATATTAACGCAATAGTCTGCAAATCACATCAACCGGATACTTCACACTAGACAAGCCCTGTACGACAAGCTAGATCAAAAGAATGTAAGTAGAGGGAATCAAACACAAGACCTTTCAGCCCTATGTCTCTCCACTCTATTAACTCTACCACCCTAGGGAGTTTTTAACTTAAGTTTATGAAAAAGAGTTTTACTGTAATTTGTTTCGAAAATTTTAAACATATAATTTTTTAAAATAAATATAAATTATAAAAGAGATTTATTTCTTTTATTCTTTATAATATTACACATTTCTGATTAGTAATATAATATAATATTCAATATTGTTTTTACCATCCGACCAATCAATATTAACAGGTTTAAGGTTTAGCACTTTAGTGAAAGAAATTTAATACGAAATTTTCAGATTAATTGCATAATTAATCAACACAATTAATTAACCCTAAAATTGTAACATACTACATTTAATAATTGGATGGACAAATACTTGGAAATTGAGAAAATATTGAATCCATTGTTGTTTTCCGTGAAATGACGTGATTGAAACGCAGAAGATTTACTACTGCTATTCCAAACCTGATTAGCAAAAGCACATGTACAGTTTTTAATGGGGCTGGCTAGCAGTAGGGCCTCCTGTGCTTTATAATACATGGGCCAAACTTACCCATCATAGCAGGCCCATGAACACAGGCTCAATGACACTTTAAAGAGAGAATTACCATTAATATCTAATTAATCGGAGTTTGTACAAAATATTTTATTATGCTAGTTCACAATTATGATAAAATTCTATGATTCAGGTGAATCGTAAATGGTGCAACTACAGGATTGGTTAATCCACCCTGGGAGAGTCCATCAACAAGATCTTGCGCGTCGAAATTAAGAGCTGATTTGAATGATAGCCCCTAGAACACTGTAAGGACATTTCGACAGACAAGTTGACTGCAACTTTTCTTTTATGTATGTATATATAAACCAGAAAGAAGAAACAAGGAAAGAACAGAAACTTGAGTGGAAGAGTAGGGATATGCCTGAGATTATTGCAACATGAGACCGCCCAATTTCACATGACACGATTGATTTCCAAAGATCTTGTGGCGGTGCCACCCTCGTTATCGTATCTTCGTCATCGTCAACACTCTTACAATATGCATTCTTCGTCGAATGTTCCCTGAATTCTTGTCTACAAGTCAAGTCCTTTGTAGTTTTTTAAAAATACCTTTTTTGGGTTTTAATTTATAAATACCGACCGAATACATTCAAACGCAAATATAAAATATTGATTATACGATGATTCAAAACAATTCTTAAATTCGAATCAAACTAATTAAATCTAACTCGACCTGGTAATTTATTATAATTATTTGAAATTATCAATAAAAACTTTAATTAATTCGAGTTTAGTTGAGTTATCATATTTAATTAATTTATATTTAATACCCATACGTGTGTGTTTATCGTTATTTTTAACTAAAATAAAAAAAGAAACCTTTTTTTGAAAATTTGAAAAGTATAAGGAGTTTAAATAAGATTTCTTAAATTATAAGAGAGATTATATGTAATGGAACTATTCTTTTATTGAAAAGTACAGAAACCCATTATTGTACATCTGTTGGAGTAGTTCATCAATCAAATTGTTAATAAGTCAAAGCCTTTATTTATATTTCTTTAAGTTAAGAGTACTTAGCTATTCAGAAAACAAAAGATGCAAAGTAGTCACAAGGGACGGTGTCACTGGTTTAGGTAGCATCCGATCTAATGTGTAGGAAAAAACAAAGTAGCATCCGATCTAAACTGAATACGTAAATTAATCGAGATTCAAATAAGGTTTCAAATAGCATCTTTTTTAAAACATAAAAAAAAGACCGCCTATATTATAACCCTCTCTAAATTCCCACAAAGTGGAGAGTTTTGTATATTAAATACGTTGATATTATTTTATTTAAAAAATAAATTTTGACTTATTTAAGTCTAAACTAAATTTTAAACTTTTCAAACTTATTTAAAAATCAGAGTTTAAGTTTTCAAAACCTAAATAATGGAACATTTTTTAGTTAAGCTGATGTTATCCATGCTAATGTATCCGACGAATTATATTATTTATATTTAGAATTAGGTTAGGCAAACTAGAACCCAACTAAAAATTTTATATTTAAGATTAGACCAAGTTTTATTATTTTTATTTAAACATTTTGAGTTTCGAATCGAGCTAGGCCAAATAGCCTGCGCTTTACTTGAAGCCTGAAAATTTTAAAGAAAAAAGCAAGAGTTGGACTTGACGCCTAATAAACTTTGACCGAAGTTGTTGATTTTGATTGGATTAGGTTTGGTCCTACTCAAAATGTCATCTTTAACAAAGACGTAGCAAAATTTTAAATACTATTTAAATCAAGTTTATTATTTGAATATGGTTCCTTGCTTGATTAAATATTCAAAATATATAATTTATGAGTTATTACCAATATTTTATAAATCGAGCTGGAAGTTAAATTAGTAAAACAAGAGTTTAATTTTTAAAGTTTTAATCTATATTAGACTGTTATAAAATTAATTAAAAATTTAATAAAAGTGAAGAATTTAAAATATGTTTGAAGGATTGTTAAAGTAAATTAAATAAAAAATTAAAAATCGAACTAAAAAATTAGCCCGTTTAAAACTTTTACGATTAAATATGCTAAATCGATTCATTTTTCATTATTAGTTATTACGATACGGTCAACTATTAAGAAATGCAAAATATATAGTTTGCTATTCTAATCTTTTGCACATGAAAATTGGACCACAATTATAGCTGTAATTACAGAAATAGAGGTCAAATGTGTATCGTTATTGATAAGTTACTTTGTGGGCGGCTTTTTTTTTCTATATTTGGTCATTAGGAGTTGACTTTGCTCATGAAACAAATGCTTTTATACGACTTAATGCATTAGACATTTAATCAGTTACTTGTGTTTGATTAATTTTATTTAAATAATATGGAGAGGATCCCTTTTTGTACAATAAAAAATGTTATAATATGAAAAAAAAATTGTACGTATATATTAATTCATATTATAATACACTTGCAATGCCATTATAAAATATAACTAATTAGGATTTTAGACACTTTAATCTTGAAAGTGGTATAAAAATAAGTAAGATATTAGAAAAAGGATTTTTTCCCCAAATCCGATATAAAAATTATGGTTAAATATATTAGAAATTATTGTAATTTGACTTTTTTAATTTCAATTTTATATCAAGTATTTTTAATTAGTCAACCTATAAGTCAAATCAGGCCCAACCTAATTCGAGTAATAACTTTTCTAAACAAAACGATATCGTTTTACTTAGATGAGTTATGTCTCAGATAAACCTAAACTTTGACAACCTAAACCTGCACTCAATTGAAAAAAAAGACATTATTTTATATTTTTAATTTGTAAAAGATTAGAGAGACAGGTCATGGGCATCCCTAATATTATGTTAAATTTCCATATATTTTTGGTTTAATTATAAAAATTTAAAATTTACTAAATTTTGCAATAATATCTTGAACATTAAAAAGGAATTCTAAATTACTCAAATCTTTAAATTTCTAACAAAAATAGCTCGACATTAAATTTAGACAACATGATTAATATATTTTGTCACGTGATTGCAACATATTATACTCGTGTCACAAACGAATTTTAACATTTAATAAATTTAAAATATCAAACACCCTTAAATTAGTATGAAATAAAACGTACATAAGATTGTATAATTATATTAGAGTTTTTGATATTTTAATTTATTAAATTATAAAATTTATAGGCGTTATTTTTTAAAATTCAGACTAATATTACAAAATTGAATAAAGTTTAACAATTAGCCTTATTTCGAAAAAGTCATGAATAAACAAATTAAAATAAATGATAATTTTGTGTAAGGGTCAAACGGTCAATTCTTCTATCTACACTTTTTAGATCGAGCTTGTCTTACAGGGGTTATCTAGGGCGGAGTACTTAATTGACGTGATTTGTAAACTATTGTGTCAATCCAAAGATTTATCCGGTGCGTATTTAAAAGATAACGACTGTAGATTCCTCTGTTAAAAAAAACCTTGATGGTCTCATTAAGTTAATTTAATTAAGTTGTTAATAAAAATTTAGAAAAAGGAAGCAGAAATTTAGAATTATTTTGACGCCGGCCAAATCTTCAAAGAACATAATGCATGCATCACAAGCAACAAATACAGGTATTTTATGTCTTTCTTTTCCCTATTGACTTTCTCAAGGAAAGTCAACCCCAAACTGAAGTAATGCCATGCGAGTAACTTAAGGATTATAATATAATATAATTATATTATATATAAAAAAAATTGCTTGACTTTTTTCAATGTCAAAACATAATAATTTTATATTTCAAAAAAAATATTTTCTTTTTTTTTAGTTTTAAAGGCATTAATTGCAAAAAAAAAATAAAATGGTCCGCCTGGTAAAATCCCAAGAGACATGGAAGATCCCTTGCTTTGATATGTATGATTATATTGTTAAAATAACTCCTGAGCTAGACACACCTTCGTTATGTTCGTTAACGGAGTTGACTTCAGATCAGGACTATATATATATAGGTGTGTCCGTGTCTCTGTCTGTGTCTGTGTGTGCGATAGTGTGGTTCAAGTACAGAGAAGTGAGAAACAGAGAGATGAAGAGCAACCAAGTT
>JAOQMR010000017.1:0-17564 GCA_027563865.1 Erythroxylum pelleterianum
CTCAAATTCTCCCAAAATCAAAAAGTCAACTCTCAAGTCAAACATTCTCTCTCCAAAAGTCAAACTTTCTAAATTCTGCAAATTTTCACACTTTTTCTTTTTAATTCTTGCTATTTAACTTCATTTCAATCAACTCATCCAATTTCTTCTCATAATCCATATAAGTTCACTCCAATTTCAAAGTCCTCAAAATTAAACAATTCATTTCTCATAAATTTTTCTTAATTCCATCAACTTTTCTGAAATTCATAAATTGTCTCACCAATTTCTTTCTCATTTAAAATCATTTTAATATTTCTAATTTTCACCAAAAGTTCGGGGTCCAATAATAAGAAAGTCCAAGGATTATTTTTCGATGATGATAAAGATGATGAATCCAATACATAAGATGAACAAGGAGATGAACAAACTACACAAAATTTTACAGCTCCTGCATCTACACTATCAACTTCATCATATAGTAGCAGTAGTAGTAGCAATTTAGGGGGGCATCTATAAAAATGTGGAATCCACATGAATAAGGAGGTGAACAAACTACACAAAATTTTGCAACTCCTGCATCTACACTATCAACTTCATCATATAGTAGCAGTAGCAGTAGCAATTCAAGGGGGCATCTATAAAAATGCGGAATCCACATGATATCCATGATGCCACAGAATAGGTATAGACAACATTTGACTACTCATTGCTTTGTTTAACGGCAGAGTGTGATCCATTAACATATGAAGAGGCTATTAAAGATGAGAAGTGGGAAAAAGTCACGAATGAAGAAATTACTGCAATCAATAGAAACGACACATGGGAACCAACTAATCCTCTAAAAGTACACAAGGCAATAGGAGTTAAATGGGTGTATAAGACAAAGACTAATCAAGACGGTAAGGTTGAAAAATACAAGTCAAAATTAGTTGCTAAAGGTTATAAGTAGAGAAAAGGAATCGAATATGAAGAAGTGTTTGCTCCTATTGCAAGAATTGATACTATTAGACTTTTTATAGCACTGCCAGCACAAAATAGATGGAAGATTTATCATATGGACGTGAAACAGTGAATGGATACCTAGAAGAAGAAGTCTACATCGAGCAGCTACCAGTTTATATTAAAAAAGACAGGAAGACAAAGTCTATTGTCTGAAGAAAGCATTGTATGGGTTAAAACAAGCTCCACAGACCTATAATATGAGAATAAATAAGTCTTTCCAATGAAATGGTTTTGCAAAAAGCCCACATGAGCATGCCTTATACACGAAGAAAAATCAAGATGGAGATATCAAGATTGTGTGTTTATATGTGGATGACATGATCTTTACAGGAAACGATTCGAGTATACTCAATGATTTGAAGAAAGCTATGACTAAATAATTTAAAATGACATATATAAGGTGAAATGTCATACTTTCTTGGAATTGAAATAAAACAAACAGGAGATGAAATATTTATATCACAAAAGAAGTATGCAGAATAAATTATGAACAAGTTTATAATGAAGGATTGCAAGCAAATGGCTACCCCAACAGAAACAGGTGTAAGATTGAGAATGGATTCAAATAGAGAGTTGGTAAACCTGACATTATTCAATAGTCTAGTCGAAAGTCTAAGGTACTTGACTTTCATACGCCCATATATTATGTATGCAGTTGGATTGGTTAGTAGATATATGGAGAAGCTAAAGCAAGATCACTTTATTGTAGTAAAAATAATTTTAACATATATTAAAGGAAAAATAAATCATGGTCTATTTTATACAAGTTCTTAAGATTTAAAGTTGATTGGTTATTTAGATAGTGATTACGGTGGAGACCTAGATGATCGAAAGAGCACTATGTGTGTGTGTGTGTGTGTGTGTGTATGTGTGTGTGTGTGTGTGTGTATACTTTTTATTTTTATTTTTTATTTTATATTCATTATATTATTTTTTATTTTATAAGAGCTTTATATGAATGACTTGACAATTTTATAGCTAATAATTGCATTATAAAAATCCAGAACGTTCATTTTCACTTAGCTTATTACCATTTTAAGTGTATTTACTTATCTTAATTGTTATGGAATCTGTGTTATAAAGAGCTCTTTTCACTTTTGAAAGGAAAAAAGAAAAAAAACCTTTAAATACTGTTTAACACAACGTAATGAGAAATATATTATAACACATTATCTAACTATTGAAGCCTCACAAATAAATAAATAATTCTCTGTAATTATTCTATATAATTTGGATTGCAATTATATGTCGATAATAATAAGTTAAATCAAGTTTAAATTTTAACAAACTTGAATTCAATCAAATATAATTAATATATATTAATTAAATATTAATTTAATTAATTTTTTATTTTATTGGATTATTCAAATTTCTTAAAATTTAAACTTGATTTAACTAATCCAATAAATTTGAAGTTTGGTTAATTAAACTTAAACTTCAAATTTATTAAATTGGAATTCAATTTGAGATTGAAGTTTGATTAAGAAAAATTATTTATTTAATATTTTTATTTCATTAGTTAATTTGAAGTTTGATTCCTTAATTAATTTGTGTTAATTCATTAGTTAATTATTAGTGATAATGCTAAGAGAAAACGAGTGTTGTCTTAATAATTGTGAAAGCCCGTTATGGTTGGGTCCGAAGTGTGATGCTCCTATGCTTCAGGGCTTCCTGGATCATTGGCTTCTGTTATTTTTTCGGGTTGAAATTCTCTTGAATTTAAATATTTCGGTTAATAATATATTGATATATCGAGAAACGAGAAAAACCCTATTTTAAGAAAATAAAAAATTAAAAAATCAAAACTCTTGTGTTAATATCAAAATTCGGGATTATAAATACTTTTAAACTTTGATAACGAATCCAATCTCGCTAACATTGATCTATTTTTTCAACGACAAAGATTTACCTAATATTTTAAAAACTGAATCGATTTGACTGATTTTACAGTAAAAATCTTAAACTTGTCAACTTTTTAATTTAGTTTTCAAATTTACGGTTTGATTTTGTTTAATAATTTTTGTTATTAAAAATGACCATTTTATTAATTAATCGACCAATTATTGTAAACTAATCATTTTTTATAAATAAAAATAAATCAAATAGTTTTCATTTAATAATCTATTTTTAATTTAACTTTAAATTTTTCGATAAGCAAAAATATTTTTTTTCATCTTTAACGATTTTATAATAGTCTAATATTATTTGAACCTTTTAAACTTTAGAGCTATTATTTATCAAATTAGATAATCACGGTAAACAAAGTAGTTGCAGTGAATAATCCTTTTGCTTATGTCATAATAAAGTATTACTCTATTGAGAATTGAAAGTTTTAGTTCAATCTGTTCTAGTTGAGTTCCGCCCAATCGTTATAAGAATCTTGCAAAGAATTACATGCTTTTAGTGAACCAATGAAGTCGTGGGAACAACTGGAAGTCAGAACCATACCCTTAGTTGCAAGCAATTTAAGTTGAACATTGAATAATTTAGTTCTAAAAAATTCCTGTATAGTTATATAATCAACTTTTAAGGTTGACTTTACATTTGCCAAGCAGTCGTGAAGAAATGTAGGTGATTAATTAAACCAATTTATTATACATTAAATAAGAAAAAAATTATATCGTTTTGACTCAATAATGATTGTAGTTTAAATTTAAGAGAATTATAAAATAAAATAGTTAATTAATGATTTTTTTATATTTTATAAAAATTTTTGTTATTAAAAATCAATCAGTTTATTAACTAAATGACCAATTTTCGTATATTATTGAGTTTTAATAAACAAAAACAAATAATTAAATTTTATTTAATAGTCTTTTTATCAGTTACACTTTGAATTTTTAATAGGTAAAGATATTCTTCTTCATTCATTTTTTAAATTCTTTAATTTTAACCGATTTTTATAAATTTTAAACCTTTTATTTTATCGGTTTAATTTTTGGTCCGATTTTTAAAACATTTTTTATTACAAGCATATTCCACCAACTTATGCAAAGATTCGCATGGTTTTAGTAACGGTTAGAGAATATCACATCCTTGTTTAATAAATTCACAAGACCATTGAAGTCAATAACTTGCATTTGCTTCCTATCATTATTAATTCATCTTTAGGAAAATGTGATTACCTTAATTAAATAATAATCCTCTTTCTCTTTCACGTCCTAAATAAATTATATATAAATGAAGTTGACTTTAATTTATTTCAACGAAATTGACAATAATTTATATAAATGAAGTTGACATTACGAGAAAACCCAACAACATGTGACCATGCTTAATTCCGCCTTTTTTTTATCCTTATAAATATTTAATGAAAAATTTTAACAATTTTGGACAATTAATAGGTAATAACATATTTAATTATGATAAAAGATTTGTATAAATTCAAATAAATAGTAAAATTTTAATATATTAATTTATGGTAAAATATATTAATTTTCTTTGTAATTTACAAAATTTTACAAAAACTCTATAATATTTAATTAAAAAACTTTTTAAATTTATTAGTCTTTTAGAAATTTTTATTATTTTAAATTTTGATTAAAAATTAATGATAAAATACATATATAGAATAATCAAATGTTACTATACCACAAGGAAGATTAATTTCTTTTATCCTAGAGTTTGATATTTTGAACTTTAAGTTAATTAATAAAACTTATATTTGGAAAAGTTTTAATGTATGTGTATTAATAAGTTCTGAAGTAAACTCGATCAAACCTATGTTACATCAATACAATATTAAAGTATCTGAAACTTCCAAGCAATGACCTACGAAACTACACTTATCCTAACATGGACGGCCGGAGCAAGAACACAGATACATACGGTACCTGTATAAAAATGGAGGGACGTCAAAAGCTAAGCAGCATCCCTCCACCACCACCATCACCCCCGCCGTTACCGCCACCACTGCCAAGATGGTTTCGAACAACTTAGCCGTGCTCAATGCCATGGACGATGCAGCCACTCAAAAGTACCATTTTGTCGTGTTGGGCATCACTGGAATGGGCTTTTTCACCACGACCTACAACATTTTCTGCATAAGCGCCATAACCAAGCTTCTGGGTCGCATTTACTTCTACGACCCTCTTCTTAAGGAGCCTGGTAGGCTTCCGCAGTACGTGAACAACATAGTCAGCGGAGTGGCACTGACCGGAACTTTCTGCGGACAGTTGTACTTCGGTTGGCTCGGTGACAGAATCGGTCGAAAGAAAGCTTATGAAATGACCCTGATAATCATTTTCTTCTGTGCCCTTTTCTCTGGTTTACCTTTCGGATCCCCTGGATCTGTTATTGCCATTCTATGTTTCTTCAGGTTCTTGTTAGGTGTTGCTCTAGGTGGCACTTATCCTCTTTGTGCCACAATCATGTCCGAGTATGCTAATAGGAAGACTCGTGGAGCTTTCTTATCAGGGCTGTTTACAATGCAAGGTTTTGGGATCATCTTCTCAGGACTGGTCCCGATGGTTCTTTCTAAAATCTTTCTTATTTATTATGATGCTAAGCCGTTTTACCAAGATCCTGCACATTCAACACAATCACAGGGAAACATTTTATGGAGGATTGTGTTAATGGTTGGTGCTCTTCCAGCTGCTATAACGTACTTTTGGCTCAGGAAGATGCCTGAGACTCCTCGTTACACTGCTGTTATCAAACCTGATCCTGGAAACGACGCAGCAAGAAATGCTGTTTCTGATATGAGACGTGTTCTTAAGATTCATGTCCATGAAGATCCTGATGAGGAACACAAGATTTCGAAGTTTAAAGCTGTAAATAGTTACCCATTATGGTCAAATCCCTTCTTCGAACGCCATGGAATCCATTTGATAGGTAAAAGTAGAGAAAGTGTAAAATCTTCTTTTTTCTTGTTCTTTGGGTTGGATTCATGTTTTTTCTGAATGATTTATTTTGCAGGAGCAATGTGCAGTTGGAGTTTACTGGACATAGCGTTCTATTCACAGAATCTTACACAAAAGGACTTGTTTCCAGGAATGGGTTTAACCAAAAACCCTACTAAAGTTAATGCCATTCAAGAAGTTTATCAGCAGTCAAGAGCCATGTTCATAGCTGCATTCCTTGGAACATTCCCAGGTTACCTGTGCACTGTGTTTCTGATCGACAAGTTAGGACGATTAGCGATCCAACTTATGGGGTTTCTAATGATGTCTGCGTTCATGTTGCTAATGGGAGTTAAGTATGATTACATAAGATACCAAAATCCTACTCTATTTGCAGTCCTGTATTCTCTGACCTTTTTCGCCAACTTTGGACCCAATTCAACCACGTTTATCGTCTCGGCAGAGTTGTTTCCGATGAGGATGAGATGTCTGTGTCACGGGCTGAGCGCGGCAGCCGGAAAGTTGGGAGCCATGGTTGGGACGTTTGTGGTTCAAACATACACATTGAAACAAAGTCATGACAGGACCAAACATTCTCTAATGGTGTTGGCTTTCACGAACATGCTTGGATTTTGTTGCACTTTTTTGGTGACAGAGACAAAAGGGTTGTCTTTAGAAGAGTTGTCTGGTGAAGATGGCGGTGAGAATGAGATTGAGGTGAATGTTCCATTGATGACAAATATGGGGACTCACGGAAGCGAGAGTGAAGATTGGTAGGAGAATCGGTACATTTCCTTAGAAAATAGTGTTTAAACAAATACAAGCGTACATTTCATAACAGCTTTTATATGCATGACCTTACGATTTATATCTAATAACGGCACTATAAAAATCCAGTAAGTTCATGTTCATTTAGCTTATTACCATTTTAAGTTTATTTACTTACCTTAATTGTTATGGAATCTGTTTTATAAGGAGCTCTTTTCACCTTTATGAACTAATTTGCAGGTAGGAGAGCGGCTTTTGAGGGGAAAAAAGAAAAAGAAAATACTTTAAATAGTGTTTAACACAAATAATGAGAAATATATTATAACACATTAGCTAACTTAGGTAATCTCTACTATACTTTATTCTCAATTCAAAATTTCAGCATCAATTCCATTATAATCATATCCTATAAATGAAATTCAAAGTGGGTTTTACCTGTTGACTTCAAGGTAGACGGGACCTTTTGCCAATTCTTATTAGACTGTAGACCTGACAAACTATGATTACCAGGATTTTAGGTACGAATCAAATGAAATTGGTTAACAAAGTGGGACATACACAAAGTGTTTCACAGAGTAAAGCGAAGTGAAAACAAGAAAAACAGATCCACAGCTTATTAATATAATCATTCATCTTATAGTTCTTTCTTAGACCCAAAGATGATCCCCATTTCTAGTGCAGTTAATCAACCTGAAAGATGTGAATTCGGGATATGAATGGTTACTATGCTGCAAAATCTTCATACTTACTCTTTAAGTACGTTGGTGAAAAGCAGGCCTCCGTCATTCAATGAAATATTTGCATCGACATTTACTTCAACCCCGAGCTAACGTCACATTCAATTGCTTCCCACTAGCATTAGAAGAGGTGCCTTCCAAAGACGAAGCTTTCCTCGCATTCCTACTAGTGTAGATAATATGGGCCCTGTTTGGTAATCAGCTGATTATATTAGCTGTTAGTCATTTGATGTTTGGTAAAATTAGTTGTTTAGTATTAGCTGTTTATGTATAAATTGACTTATTAAGACATGACTTTAAAAAAATTATAAAGGTATGAATATAAGTTTTCAGCCGGGCAATATAGGTTTTCAAGGAAGATTGGGCTAAATTACTCTACTCCTAATTAGCTAATTTTTATGATAACTTCTTCCTTCTATTATTACATAACATAATAACCTTATATACGCAAAGAAACATAAAAGTTCCACCTAAACTAGGACTCCTAGAAAGACTCCTACTCAAGCTATTTTAGGACTCTTAGAAAAACTCCTATTCAAGTTGTTTTTATTAACATAACTGTAACATAAACTAATGTAGAAATAAGAGGGAAATAATAGACTTCTATTAAAAATAAAATACTCCTCTAATAGACTCCTAATAAAACACTCATTCATATCATCACTACCCTCTTCGACATCGAGCTTGCCCTCAAGCTCGAAATCAAGTTATCTCAGTGACGATATGCAAAGATATCTCTTCCTCTTCTTCCTCAGAATTTGCCACCTCAATCCAACATATTTTCTTACATTTGTGCCCCACCGAATAATACTCATCGCAATTGTAGCACAACCCCTTCTCTCTTCTTTAAGCCATTTTTGCTCTGGTTAAGCATCTTCCCATTAGGGTTAGAGTACTTGCTATACTGGAGGTTGTTGTTTTAACCCCTGAGTTTATCTTACTTCCTAAAAATGTGGATGCACCCGTGCTGGTGTTGTTACTACTACTATCCAGCTGCGAAGATGGTCATAAGGTGGTGTTTCGACTACCTCTTACCCCTTGGGTGTATTGCGCATCTGCATACATTGTAATTTTCTTTCACATGCTCTTGCTAAGTTCATTGCAGCCCCAAGATTAACAGAATATTGCATCTCCACCTCAATTTGCAGCCCTTCTACCAATCCAGTCGTGAATAAATTTCCTTGTAGGTATCGTGGGAGCCCTATAGTTCGAGCCAGTAGTGTTTGGAATTGGCGTTGATATTCTTCTATGCTCCTTGTTTGCTTGAGGTTTGCCAATTCTCCTATAGGGTTGTTGCTAAGGTGAGGGCCTAATCTCATATTGCAATGGTTTTTAAAAAGAGTACCAATGCATCCCTGGTTCTTCTTGTTCAAGTTGGAAGAACCGCAGTTGAGCCTCCCTCATTAATTGAAAGGTAGCCAATCTTACATTCTCCTCCTCCGTTGTTTGTTGGCTTAGGAAAAACTGCTCACACTTGTGAAGTCAAACCAATGGATCCATCGAGCCATCGTACGTTGGAAATTCCATCTTAGTATATTTAGGCACCATTCTTGCCTCGCTGCCCCCATCAATCCTCTCCTCCCGTGGTGGCGGTGATGGTGCCTAATACTCGCTCGATTTTGCACCTTCTAACCTTGCAAGCATATGGATAATCTATGTATATTGAGCCTTTAATTTTTGTTGCCTATCTCTAATGCTCGTATCCTTTAATCCATTTGTCAATCTATCGAAGATTGCTCTGCAGCTGAATGGCATGTTTCGTCCATGAACTCTTGCTTTAATACCAAATTGCTATGTGCCTGTGCTTGGGATCGAGTCCAAGGACGATTATAATGAAAGTTAATATCTTTCCCCTTATTTACATTAGTTCCCTTTCTTACATAACCTATTTTTGGTGATGAAAAAAACTGGCAGAACTTGTCGAGATTAGGCTAAATTAGTCTACTCCTAATTAGATAATTTTTATGATAAATTCTTCCTTTCTTTATTGCATAACTTAATAGCCTTATATAAGCAAAGAAACATAAAAGTTCCGCCTAAACTAGGGCTCCTAGAAAGACTCCTATTCAAGCTATTTTAGGACTCTTAGAAAGACTACTATAACAAAAACTAATTCAAAAATAAGAGGGAAATAATGGACTTCTACTAAAAAATAAAATACTCCTCTAATAAACTCCTAATAAAACACTCACCCTTATCATCAGCATAAAATTCTCCTGAAATATCCTCCATATTCAAAAGTATGATGCGAATGAACTGAGAATGTGAGAACATTTTCCTCCATCACAGTTCAAATATGGTAAAGCCTTATATGCTTTCCAATTAACAAGCTGGTAGATCTAATCTGCATCATTTGACATAGACATGAGTGATCTTAACCAAGCATCTGTTTAAAAATACAACAATTGAGCAAAGAACATCTTCACAATGACATGAAAATATCTCAAAATACTAGAAATTACAATTGTCAAGTCATCATGTTTTGGTCATTTTCCAACACAATACAGCCCAGAAAATTTAAGAAACAGATAGAGAAAACACAATTAGAAACAGATAGAGAAAACACAGTTTTCTAATGTGAATAATTTCACCAAAAAATCCAGCTGCTTTAGATAGATAAAACTACCAAAGTAGGGTGTCAGAGATAGCCCTTAATTTCTAATATTTTATCCCAATTAAATCCAATCATGAGATTTTATCCTTACGCAATCTTATCATCAAAAAATCCAAATACTCATTATAATAATATTCCACAAACAACTAATTATGTCTGATTATAAATAAATAGATTATTCTAGATGCTCTGTCAAGCTCTTTAGATAGCTTGTATAAAACTCTTGATTGCATTTAAGGCTTAATTTATTACATTTTATCAAAAACAAATTAATTCGAATTTGCTTAATATTGATTTAGGATTAACATAACAAAAATTCAATTCAAAATTTATATAAAAAAGAATTACACATTCTAAAAAAAGATTTTATTCATATATAAACAAAAGAAAGGAATAATCTATCGAATAATAAATTCAATCTCACTAATACTAACCCATTTTTCAAAGGTAAAGATTCAACAATCGCTTAGGCAAAGTAGAAGTGAATAATCCTTTTGCTTATGTCATGATGAAATACTCTAATGGGGTCTGAAAGTTTTAGTTTAATCTGTCCTAGTTGAGTTCTGCCCGATAATTATTATTATTACTATTATTATTATTATTATAACAATTTGCAAGAAAATTATATTTTAAGGAACCAATGAAGGCTTGAGGAGAACTGGAAGTCAGATCATACCCTTAATTTCAAGCAATTTAAGTTGAACTTTGATTAATTTAATTCTTCAAATTCCTATGTAATTATATTTTTGACTTTTAAGGATTACTTCAGCAAAAGAAAATCTCCTAATTACTTTACACTTGTCAAATAGTTGTGAAGAAATTTAGATGATTAATTAAACTAATTCATTATACATTAAATGAGAAAAATTTTATATCACTTTGAATCAGTAATGACTCTAGTTTAAGTTTAAGAAAATTATAAATAAAATTAGTTAATTAATAATTATAATATTTTTCTATATATTTATAAATTTTTTACTTTTTCTAATCTGAAATTATAATAATTGAATTTAGATATGTTGGGTTTAATTCAGTTTAAAGAATTTTTGCTTTATGTTTAACACTTCCCAATTTTCACTCCTTATTTTAATGTCGGGTTTATTTCAATTTTATTGAGTTTAATATTAGTAATTATTATAAATTTATAACTTATTTTTTGGGTATTTCACTTTTGTACTTTTTAAAAAAATTTAATTAAAGTATAATAATTATTAATGAAATTAAATTTAATTCCTTTGAATTAAATTTTATCATAATTAAACTACCTTTTATAATTGATGGATTATAACAAAATTTATAGTAAAATTTTAATAAGTGAATAAAATTTTAATGTATTAAATTTTAGCGCAAAAGATATAGATTGCTCTCGTAGGTTATGAAACTTAAAAAAAACTCCTTAATCTTTAAATTAAAAAGAAAAACTCTTTTGATTTTTAAGATTTTGAGAAATTTTCCTTCTCTCAAAGGCCATGGAATCCATTTGATAGGTAACTGTAAGATCATCTTTTTTCTTTTGGGTAGCTTATAGTTTTTTATAGATACAATAGTTGAGTGTAGCTATTCTCCTTTACCTTTGCTAGCTGTCAACGTTCATTTATTATGGTTGTAATCTAGTTGTATCTTCATTTATTGTGGTAGTCTTTTACTTGGCTTTGGGGTGTTAAAGTTGGTGAACAAAACCGACTTTAATGGTTATAAAAAGGAGTTATATAATATAAGTAGTGTTTAAGTAATGAAAAAATAGTGAAAAAGGGTAGAGAAAAGCAAAGCGAAAAGAGAATAAGAGAGAGTAAGAGGTAGAGAGTTGCAGCTCAAAGTTTGTAATATAATTTTTTATCAATATATTTTTGTTGCTTGTTTTCTAGTAGCTTGTCTATTTTTATTTTTTCCCAACAAGTGGTATCAGAGTCAAGTTCGTGACTACGTTTCAAGGACGTAAAAAATGGTCAATATGATTCAACTTCAAATTCTAAAATTGACGAAGATAAATTATGAAAACTGGAGTATCCAAATGAAAGTACTGCTCGGATCATAAGATTTGTGGGAGATTATCAAAAAGGGCTACATTGAGCCTGAAGATGCGACCACTGAAGCATCTTTATCAAACGCACAAAGGACATCACTTAAAAAATCACGTAAAAAGCACAAGAAGACCCTTTTTCATTTTTAAAGGAGTTGATGAATCAATGTTTGAAAAAATATCAAACGCAAAAACATCAAAGGAAACTCTATAAAAATCTCTTCAAGGAGTCGAAAAAACATAAAAAAATGCAAAGTTCCAAAAAAATTAGTGACTACGTTACTTGTCTGAAAATAGTGGCAAGCGAGATGAAAAGAAATGGAGAAGCTCTTGACAATGTAAGGGTGATGGAAAAACTCTTACATTCACTAACAAGAAAATTTGATTATATCGTCCCTGCCATTGAAGAATCAAAGGATTTGTTACAAATATCTATTGATGAGCTTATGGGCTCTCTTCAAGCTTATGAGTTGAGAATGGTCCAAAATGAAAATATTGAGAATTTAAAATAAGCTTTGCAAAGCAAGTTATCTATTGGTGGCAATCAAACTACTTACCAACAAGGCAGAGGAAATCGAGGAAGCTACAGAGGTGCCTCCAGAAGTGAACATGGTGGACAAGGACGTGGTAGGAACTCTTTTGAAAGAGGCTAAACAAATGAAAGTTATCAAATATATGGTTGTGGTAGAGGATTTCAAAACTGAAGAAGAGACAGTTTTTAACAACGAGGTAATAAATCACAAGTGCAATGTTATAACTGTAATAAGTATGGTCATTTTAGTTACGAGTGCAAATCAACCCCGAAGAGGGAGGACACAAATCATTTTGTAGCGTCAAAAGATAAAGAAGATGAATCATCAATTTTCTTAACATACAAAGGAAATAAAGAATGCAAAAAAAAATGTTTGGTATCTTGATACCGGTGCTACCAACCACATGTGTGGACGAAGGGAGCTGTTTACAAATTTGGATGAGACAATTTAAGGAAAAATTACTTTCGGTGACTCATGAAAAATTCCAATGAAAGGTAAAGGTAAGATTATGATTACCTTAAAAAATGCAGAGAAGAGGTGTGTGTGTGTGTGTGTGTGTGTGTGTATAATATTATTTTGTACCTGCGTTAAGAAGCAATATTATAAGCCTTAGTCAGCTATTAGAAAAAAAAGGTATGACATATATTTGAATGATTGCTCTCTTGTTATCAACAAAGGTGGAGAATTAATTGCTAAAGTTGAAATGATGAAGAATTGTCTTTTCAGACTTAATATTCAGTCAAAAGTACTGAAGTGCATGAAATCTGTCATTAGAAATGAGTTATAGCTATGGCATTTAAGGTTTGGTCATCTTGTTTTTACTAGCTTACAATTGTTATCAAAAGCAAAGATGGTAAATAGACTTCTAGAAATTAATCAATAGGTTCAGCTATGTGAAGCATGCATTAAAGGAAAACAACATAAGTGAAGGTTTGAAGTTGGAAAATCATGGAGAGCTAGAAGACCCTTAAGGATTGTTCACTCAGATATAGATGGACCATTTGATATACAATCACTCGGTGGAAACGGGTATTACATTACCTTTATTGATAATTTCAACAGAAAAAGTTGGGTGTATATTCTTAAAGAAAAATCAGAAGCTCCTAATAAATTTAAGAAGTTCAAAGCAATGACAGAAAAACAAAGTGGACAATATTTAAAGATACTTAGATCTGATAGAGGAGGTGAGTACACGTCAAAGTTGTTTGAAACTTTTTACAAAAATCATGGAAATGTTCATCAATTGATAACTTCATATACACCACAACAAAATGGCATCGTAAAAAGAAAGAATCGAACGATTCTTGATATGGCGAGAAGCATGGTAAAAGGAAAGCACTTACTAAAAATTTTCTGGGCTGAAGTCGTTCTATGTGTTGTTTACTTGCTAAATCGGTATCCAACAAAAAGTGTAAAATTCAAAACACCAAATGAAGCATGGAGTGGTAGCAAGTCAACAGTTGGACATCTTAGGATTTTTGGGTACATTGCATATATGCCCATATTCCTGATCAAAAAAGAAAGAAGTTATATGACAAAGGTGAAAAGTGCATATTTATTGGTTATGAAAAGAGGAGCATATGGATTGTACAACCCTTTGACCTCGAATTCGATGAAGCAGATTATTGGAAATGAAATAAAGAAGACAAGAAAGTTTAAGCGTTATTTTTTAATGATGATAAAGATGATGAATCCAACACACAAGATGAACAAGGAGATGAACAAATTACTCCACAAAATTTTACAACTCCTATATCAACACCATCAACTTCATCATATAGCAGCAGTAGCAGTAACAATTCAGGGGGACATTTATCAAAATGCAGATTCTACATGATATCTATGATGCCACAGAACAGGTACATACAACATTTTGATTACTAATTATTTTGTTTAATGGCAGAGTGTGATCCATCAACATATGAAGAGTTTATAAATAATTTTGAAGTTTGATTCCTTAATTAATTTGTTAAATAATTAAGTGAAATTATTTTTTTGATTTTTTTAATTCATTAGTTAATTTGAAGTTTGATTCCTTAATTAATTTTTGTTAATTCATTAGTTAATTATTAGTGATAATGCTAAGAGAAAACGAGAGTTATCTTAATAATTGTGAAAGCCCGTTATGGTTGGGTCTGAAGTGCGATGCTCCTATGCTTCAGGGCTTGCTGGATCATGGGCTTCTGTTATTTTTTCGGGTTGAATTCTCTTGAATTTAAATATTTCGGTTAATAATATCTTGATATCTCGAGAAACGAGAGAAACTCCATTTTAAGAAAATAAAAAATGCAAAAATTAAAAAAGTTCAAATTTATTTCATCTTTAACCGATTTTATAATGGTTTAATATTACTTGAATCTTTTAAACTTTAAAATTCTTGTGTTACCAGATTCGATATCAAAGTTCGGGATTATAAATACTTTTAAACTTTGATAACGGATCTAATTTCACTAATATTGATCCATTTTTCTAAGGCAAAGATTCAACTAATATTTTAAAAACTGAATTGATTTGATCGATTTTACAATAAAAATCTTAAACCGACCAATTTTTCAGTTTGATTTTCAATTTTACTGTTTAATTTCGTTTAATAATTTTTGTTATTAAAAATTATCATTTTATTAATTAATCGACCAATTATCGTAAACTAATTAGTTTTTATAAATAAATAAATCAACTAATTTTTATTTAATAATATATTTTTCAATTAAACTTTAAATTTTTCAATAACCAAGAATAATCTTTTTTAATAATTTTTAAATTTTTAAATTTTATTTCATTTTTAACCGATTTTATAGTAGTCTAATATTACTTAAATCTTTTAAAACTTAAAATTATTGTATTATCATATTAGATAATTACCGCAAACAAATTAGCTGTAATGAATAATCCTTTTGATTATTTCATAATAAAGTATTACTCTATTGGGAGGTGAAAGTTTTAGTTCAATCTGTTCTAATTGAGTTCTGCCCAATTCTTACATGAATCTTGCAAAGAATCAAATGTAGGTAGTATTCCAACTTATAATAATAATAATATACATAAATACCAAAATGGATGCTTTCAGTGAACCAATGAAGTCTTGAGAACAACTGGAAGTCATTAATTAATTAATTTAATTGCAAGCAATTTAAGTTGAATATTAATTAATTTAGTTCTAAAAAATTCCTATATAGTTATATAATCAACTTTTAAGGTTGACTTTAGCAAAAGAAGATCTCCTAAGTGCTTTACATTTGCTAGTTGTGAAGAAATTTAGGTGATTAATTAAACTAATTTATTATACATTACAAAAAAAATATTTCATTTTGACTTAATAATGAATGTAGTTTAAGTTTAAGAGAATTATAAAATAAAATAGTTAATTAATGATTTTTATATTTTTACAAAAATATTTTTGTTGTTAAAAATCGATTACTTTATTAATTAAATGACCAATTTTTGTAAATTATTGAGTTTTAATAAACAATTAAAATTTATTTAATAATCTTTTTTGTCAATTACTTTTTTGAATTTTTTAATGGGTAAAGATATTTTTTTTCGTTCATTTTTCAAATTTTTTAATTTTAACTGATTTTATGAATTTTAAACTTTTTATCTTATCGGTTTAACTTTTGGTCCAATTTTTAAAACATTTCTTATAACGGGCATATTATGCCAACTTATGCAAAGATTCGCATGGTTTTAGTAAAGGTTAGAGAATATCACATCCTTGTTGTTTAATAAATTCACAAGAAACATTCAAGTCAATAACTTGCATTTGTTTCCTATCATTATTAATTCATCATTAGGAAAATGTTATTACCTTAATTAAATAATAATCCTCTATATCTTTCACGTCCCAAATAAAATATATATCAATGAAGTTGACATTAATTTATATCAATGAATTTGACAATAATTTATATAAATGAAGTTGACATTTTGAGAAAACCCAACATGTGACCATGCTTAATTATGCCTTTTTTAATCCTTATAAATATTTAATGAAAATTTTTAACAATTTTGGACAATTAATAGGCAATAACATATTTAATTATGATAAAAATAAATAGAAAAATTTTAATATATTAATTTTATGGTAAAATATATGAATTTTCTGTGTAGTTTACGAAATTTTACATATACTTGTAATCTTTAATTAAAAAACTTTTTCAATTCATTAGTCTTTTAGAAAATTTTATTATTTTAAATTTTGATTAAAAATAATGATGAAGTACACAGTATAATTATTTGATATATAGAATAATCAAATGTTACTAAACTACAAGAAAGATGAGTTTCTTTTACCCTAAAATTTGACATTTTGAACTTTAAGTTAATTAATAAAACTTATATTTGGAAAAGTTTTAATGTATGTGTATTAATAACTTCTGAAGTAAACTAGATCAAACCTATGTTCGATCAAACCTATGTTGCATATGTACATCAATACAATATTAAACTCTATCGATACAATATTAAACTCTCTGAAACTTCGAAGCAATTACCTAAGAAACTACTCTTCTTCTTGTCCTAACATGGACGGCAAGAGCAAGAACACAGATACGTACGGTACCTGTATAAAAATGGAGGGACGTCAAAAGCTAAGCAGCATCCCTCCACCACCACCATCACCCCCGCCGTCACCGCCACCACTGCCAAGATGGTTTCGAACAACTTCGCCGTGCTCAATGCCATGGACGATGCAGCCACTCAAAAATACCATTTTGTCGTGTTGGGCATCACTGGAATGGGCTTTTTCACAACGACCTACAACATTTTCTGCATAAGCGCCATAACCAAGCTTCTGGGTCGCATTTACTTCTACGACCCTCTTCTCAAGGAGCCTGGTAGGCTTCCACAGTACGTGAACAACATAGTCAACGGAGCGGCACTGACCGGAACTTTCTGCGGACAGTTGTACTTCGGTTGGCTCGGTGACAGAATCGGTCGAAAGAAAGCTTATCAAATGACCCTGATAATCATTTTCTTCTGTTCCCTTTTCTCCGGTTTACCTTTCGGATCCCCTGGATCTGTTATTGCCATTCTATGTTTCTTCAGGTTCTGGTTAGGTGTTGCTCTAGG
>JAOQMR010000019.1:19545-37960 GCA_027563865.1 Erythroxylum pelleterianum
GTGGGTTTGGGGATGGCTTAATGGGCTGATTACTACTACTAGTAATAACATACTGATAACTAGGAAGGGTGCTAACAGCTCCTCCGACGCCTTGGGTATTTGCGCCACCAACATTTCGAACGCCTGCAAGTATTCCTCCACCGACCCTCCTTGCTGCATGGACGTTAAGTCTTTCGTACACGTTTCCCTGATTGCCCTCTCCGAAACACTGCAGCAGAGTGGGAATGAGCGTGTTCCACGTCAACGTCGGACTCTTCTTGCGAAGGAAGCGGAACCAGTGCACTGCCGGCCCTTCCATGCTGATGAAAGTTAGTCGCATCTTTTCTTCCTCCTTGACGCGGTAGACCTCAAAAAATTTCTCTGCTCGAGCCACCCAACCCAACGGATCCGTTCTGTCGAAAATAGGGAGTTCGACTTTCTTGACCCAAGGTCGACTCTCGGGATCCTTCTCACTTTCAACGTCCTCCTCTTCGCTGGCCTCCGAAGATGCTTTGTTGCTCGACCCTTGTCATTGCATCAAGAGTGTCAAGAGGGCTTCCAAACGGCCCATGCCATTCTTGACTTCCGTCAAGTCTGCGACTTGCTCCCCCATAGATCTCTCGATTCTGGCAACCGAGTCTTCCAACTTTCCTACACGCGCCTCCATGTCGGATCCGGCAGATCGGACCAAATTTGTTAGGTACCGATTAATTTAGAAGGCTAATGCGTTTGGAACAGAATTGATAAGAATAGCCACTCAATATTATTTAAGAAAACAAGAAGGAAAACCTTCTTAACAAGGGACAATCCCTTACAATCTCAGGAATACTTCCGAGAATAACTGTCTAATTGCTCTCCCCCTCTTCCCTCGTAAACTCTCCTTTTTATAACTCTTTATTCTTCTACTTCTAATATGTATCTAACTCTTGATCTATCTGCCGCTAACTACCTGATAAGGTTTATTGATATCTAACTACTACTATCACTATTTAACTATAACTCTACTGCTCTACTGCTTTTTCTTTCTTTTTCTTTTTCCGTGTGTAAACTATCCATTCTCCTTCTCTGTGTGACCTTTATTCCTAACACTCAAGCACCTGACAACTAATCTGCAATTTCAGATATAAGTTCGAAGCTTGCAGAGGCATCCATTATGATGACCATAGAACTACAGAAAAGCAGTGAGTTAAACATGTGATTATGAGCAGTTTCAACAAAGCTTAGATACTGGAAACAACTTCGTTGACAGGACTGTTTAGTTACTAGACAACAACCTACTGCATGTGCATGAACACAAAGAAACCTGTCCTTGTTCCATTACAAACTTACGTACAAAATGCATCTATTCTAAAAATCTTACATTCTTGTTAGACTTAACTTTTGGAAGGCAATCTTTTTAAATATCGTATACTACTTCAACAAGAAGTAAGGAATGAGACCTAAAACCTGTCTAAATGTCAACAAGAAGTAAGGAATGAGACCTAAAACCTGTCTAAATGTGAAAAACTAGTTAGGCTTTTTATTCCAAAAAGGAGACAAGATAGCAAGCTGAGAAGACTTCACCTTTAGTGGTCGCAGGACACCTGAGACATAGGGTGAGTGTCTTATAGGAAGAGGCTTGTTGGTCATCCTGTAAGTTGCAGTTATTCCCTTCACCTGTCTCAAGTCCTGTCCAACATTTACAAAAAAATGGAATTCCATAAACTTGTTAATGAATTAAACTATCTAATAGACTTTCAACTCAAGCATTCCTATCAGATTAAGTGAGCAACCTTTCATGAAAACGTTTTACCTCGACAGCCTTATCAACCAATGCATCTGTGATCGCTTTAACAGCTAGAGGGGCAAAATCATTCAATGATTTTCCACCTTGCAATATGCTTTGCTCTACTACATCAAGAACATCAGCAGAACATGAAGATAGAAGCTTAACTACATGTTCAAGATAGTTCCCACAAACCTCCTTAGAGAGAAAATTAATGTCATGAATAATCTGCAAAAAAAAAGATAGTGCTAATTAAGCATTCACAACTGCTGCTGATACAATCTGGTACACTGCAAATACAGTTTGCAAATATGGGTACAAGAATATAGAACAGAAAATAGAATTTAGATGGACAAAGCATGCTACCGAATGCCAAATGTTGACAGACAAAGATGGCAACTATAGGGTAATAAAAATGTAAACACATAAATGCTACTGTAAGTAAAAGATATGGTAGAATGATGGAATAATACACACATAAACAAAATCATCAGGAGCAGCAGAAGTTGCCCATTCAGACCCAGACATGGTGCCAGCATTAACCTTCCTCCTAGCAACCAATCCAGATGACAACCAGCTCGAGTATCTGTAAGGAAATAAATAGGAATTTAGCACAGTGAAGCTTATGTCTTTCATGGACATTGTCAATCAAATACATCAAATTTGCTATAAAACATAAGACCTTGAAAGCAGCTGTAAGCATAAGCGAAGGAACTTGTCAGAGGAAGAGACTATAAGAACATCTTCTCTCCAACAAGATCTAAGGCTCTCCAAGAGAGTGGTGCTCTGTTTCAAAGTTAAGCCATTGGATTCTCCATTCTGAACAGGTATGAGAGTGGTAGCTGAAAGTGCTGAATCCAGAGCCCCTGCTATTTCTTGAAACCTGTGCACATTCAAGAACCATACACTCTTATCAATACATGGCCATGAGCAAAATTTCATATCAAACACATTTGTAGAAAGAGTTGCCAAGCCAACCTTAATGAGAAATAAACTCCAATATTCCATTGCTTCATGAAATCAGCATAAACAGCCTGTGCTCGAAATTTTACAACAGCAGATCTGGATGGACAATAGCCTTGCATGACAATTGGATGTCATAACTACAACGAATAGCATATTGGCTAAACATATCACAATACAGTCAAATCTGAACACACAGATCCTATCTCATCTATGCCTCCAAATCTCAATCTCTCCCATCAGCAACAGCCCCTCCCCACTCCCCCATTCTTTCTAGCCTTCTCATCTGCAGATATGTCACTACTCTATTCCTCCCTCAAAAGGTGTAACACTTTTGAAGCCTCTATAGTCAATTGCAGATCCTGTTCCCTTTTCTTTTTCTTTTCAACCATTATCATCTTCCTCCTTTCCTATTTTTGTTTTGAGTTTCGATCATCTAGTTTGTACTGAGTGGAGCAAATTCATGCTTGTTCTTGAATGAATGAAAATATTCTGTGTGTTTTAAACATAAAAGAAAAACATAAATCCTAAGGGTATGCTGTAAAAAGAAAAAGACAGCATCCCTACCTTCAAGATAAGCCAAGAATTCCAGACTTGACCTGTAATTCATCAAGAACTCAGTTGGTCTTCCAGGGGAAAAAGCACCTGGCTTTCCCTTTTGAATTGCAGAGAGAACTTCTTTGACGATTGAGTTGGCTAAGAAGTCAAATACATGTAAACCTGAATTTTCTGTTGTAGAAAACAACGTTCAAAGAACAACGAATTTAGAAATAACAATCAAACGCGATGGGAACAAATCTGCAATGTCTAGTCAATAGACACCAACCACATAGTACCTGTAGATGAAATTTCCAGAAGGAATTTACAGTCTGCTTCTATACGTTGTTTGATTTGTTCATAATCATTTTGAAGTCCATCCCCAGAAGTACCAGCAACCATTCCGGATGGTCCATGTGGAATGATTTTCTGTACAAATGGAGCAACAAGAGTTGTACGAAAAATCTCTTCAGCACTACTAGTGTTGTCAATGGCAGCATATGCACGCAAGCAATTGTAAATTGCATTTTCATCACGGTGTTCTAGCCCATCTACAAAACAATGTCCCAAACTTGCATCTAACAGAAGGCTTGCACTTTGTATCCTCTTCTCCATGTTCTGGATGAAAGGAAGATTCTGTACTGGCATAAAAGAGAAAAGAGATGAGCCCAAAACATAATTCCTAGGTCATACATGCCTCAACGTTCTAGCAATCTTATACTAGAACTTCTTAAAAGCTTCCTTCTAACTCAGATATTAAGTGAACATTAGCAAAGAGACCTGCGCATGAGCAATGTAAAACTTTAGCCGATTCATCTCGCTGGCAATTCTCTCCAGGAGCATGCTTTGAGTGTCTCTGACGTTGGTTCCATTCTCCATTGATTGCAAAGAAGAGCCATTGCTCATAACATTCCTTTCCGCAGAGCTGACATCTCCATTTGACCAATCAGCAGGCAGGCTTGGTAGCTCCTTTATAAGCTTTTCAACCTTCAAGCATAAAAAGATAACACGCTCAACAAAACCAACAGAAAAAATCAAATAAACAAAGGATTTAGCTTTAGCAACCACACAAGATTCAAACTTGAATAGCTTCATTGAACAAACAATTCCGAACATAGTAATGAAAAATTGGAATTCAACTGAAAACCTTTAAATTGGCGTAATTTGCACATTTTACCAGACTTACTTTTACTTTGAACAATGTACAAATTGAATTAGAAACCGTCATAAGGATCATTTAGGATCAATCACCAGTCCTACGTAACTTTCAGAGATCTAGAAAATTCAGTTTCGTTGTTACTATTTATTGTGAAATACAGTCCTTTCCACAATGCAGTTTCGTAGTGAGAACTGTGAATTCCACTCAAAACCTAAGAAATACATACCTTAGACACAACGTGAAAGGTGTCCAACAAGAGCTCCAACACCTCTCTCGCCGAAGCGGCCTCAGATCTCTGCTTCAATCCATTCCTCAAAGCCACAAGCGAACCCTCCACGCTTCCCCTAAACGCTTCGATCTTCTCACGAAGCTCCAAGAGCGGTGCACGCATGCGAACAACAGCGGCATCCACATCAACAAGCTTAGTACTCAAATTCACGAAATCGCCATAGTCACGGTTGATGAGATCAATAAGCTCGTGCTTCAGCGACGTCAAGTGAGAATGGAGCTCGGATCGGAGAGTGTCGAAGGGGACGAAAGTGCGAAGTTCAGATATGTAGGCCTCGCAGTCGAAGGCTGGGGATAGGAAGAGGTCGGGCTTGAACCAGAGCGGGTGGGCTCCAAGCGGGTCGGAGAAGAGGTCGGTGGCGGACCTCGGTGGCGGAGTGGCTACGATCGGATCCGCCATTTTTTGGCACTAACGGTGTTTTCTGTTCTGTTAATTTTGCTTCTTTGTTGCGTGGGTGTTCCTATGACGCAAATTTTCATTAAGTTAAGCCAAAGAAAGATTGTCGTGAGACAGAGACATACGTACCGTTTTAAGCGATCATTTAAAAGTTGGATCGCACATTGAATCAGTAAAAAAAAAATTTAAGATTTAAGATTTAAAGTTTAAAAGTTAAATTGATATAAAATTGGTGTACAATTAAGAAGTAAAATATAGAAGAATAAGGGAGTATTTGATTCGAGGGTTTGGAAACGAAGGAATTGAATAATTGTGAAAAACAGTGTTTACTTTGAGATTTTCAATTCAAGGGGAATAGATTTATCCCATTAAATTTAGGAATCTACTAAACCCACCAAGGGGTAGGTATCGAGTTTTCATTCCAATCTAAGTTTTTATCACGTTTATTTTTTACTCTTTTATCTTCAGCTTTTGTCGTACCATCCTCTTTACTGCCTTATCGCCTCTCAATTCCTTACAATCTCCTATCCTGCCTTATCGTGTCTCATCAACGAAAGAATTTTTTGTTTTGTGCCTCCAGGTATATTTTCTAAAATCCCTCATTTTAATCTGATGTTAAATGAACTGGATAGAACCTGATTTCATCTCATTATAAATGAGGCTTTTGCTCATTTTTTTCTTATATGTTCTCGTTTTATGATTTAATCAAAAGAATACCCAATCTGCTATATGGTTTGATGATGGGAAAGTACATATGGTTATAGATTGAACGAGAATCATAAAACCTATCTGCTCCTTTTTTCCCTTATAATTGTTTTGTGATTTAATTTGATTTTTTGTATATGGTTTTAACTCTTAAAAAAAAGAAAAAAACACATAACGAATCGTCTTCTACGATAGTGTTTGTTTAGTTATTTTGTAAAGCTCTTAATAGCTTTCAAGGACAACGAAATAGAAGCACTTTTTATAGTTTCTAACCTTCGTATAAAGACGCAGGCCCTTCATCTTTATCCAACATCTGTTTCTTCATAAAAGTCATGTCATTTATTGAGGGTAAAAATGGTATTATATTATCTTTCATTCTTATTAATGCAACAAACCAAACAACATTATTAGTATTAATACAGAAACCTAAGTTACAAACCAAGCATCTTTTTTTATATTTTTCATACTCATCCTCACCCCCTTCTACTATTATACTCATATCCATAGCCAACCTCGTGATCAAACCAAACGCCTAGTAAGTAAAAATAAAATATTTTATTGAAATAAAAAATACACTAATGTTTATTATTATATAATGAATTAATAATAAATAAATATGAATCTAATATAAAACTTAAAATAATATTAAAAATTAAAATTGTATTTGTGAAGAAGGTTGTGTCTCATCATCGTTAAAAACTCTAAATTTTCTAACGCTATTTAAAGATTCGTAAACTACGCTTTCATATAAAGTATTTGCATCAACTTCTTGTACTGTATTTAAATAAATTACAAATTAGTAATTTATAAAATTATTCTCAATTGTAAACTTCTAATACATTACACTTTTAACTTAAATATAATCAAAATCAGATATAAACTAACTATCAGTAGATGTTCTTAATTCATTTGTAGTAACAAATACATTTTCTTCATCAATCGCCTTTTCAAGTTCGTTACAATTAAGATTAGGAGATGGTTCTTCTTCTTCGATCCAAAAATCAGTATGTTCAATACAATCAATGTCAACTGGATCATACTTTTTTTTTCTTATTAAGCACTCCGAATATATAATAAAGAAATTATAAAGTCACTAATAAAAATAAAATTATAAAATATATGTTCTTCATTCTCTTATTATAAGTAATGTAAACAAAGTCATTAGGTCTTTGATGTTTCAAATGATTTCATTTCTTTGTATGAATATGTTCAAAAACGCTATAATTACGTTCACAACCTGATGCAGAAGTTGTTTGACTGAGTAATCTAATAGTGAGTTTTCTCAATATTGAAGCACTATCATCGAATAATCTCCATCACTCATTTATATTTTAAATTAATAGTTATGATAAATAAATATATTAACAATAAATAAAGAATGAATTAAAATTATAAAACTTACCTAGCTGCATTTTTTCATCATAAGTTCTCTCTTTGCTGATGATCTAGCAAAGCTCTCTAAACCTTTACGATACAATTTCATTTCATTTATCGCTTATGATTACTCTTCAATATAGAAAATAATTTTGCATTCAATCACATCAAACAAACCGCCTATAATATTAATTATACGTGCGTCTTCACTATATAAGCAATAAAGATTGAGAAAATAAGCTACTAAATGGATCCTTTGGGTAAGATGCTTATTCCATCGTTAGTCAATAATATCTATGTACTGCTTGTCAAATTTCTCCTTCCCTTTAAAAAAGATCTATAATTTTTTTGTGAGTTTTATACATAGCATCATATATATACCCCAAAGACGGCTTCTCATCTAAGTCAACAATTCTCGACAACCTTATAAGTGGAGCCACAATATTCACAATGATCAAGCAAGCATCCCAAAATTTATTATCTAGAATAATACACAAACTTCTTTTCCTTTTTCACTCTTTGATAACTTATGACTTGAAAAGTGTTTACTTGTCACTAAATTTTGAAGTAATTGCTAATGTTCATAAATACTTTTCAAAGTAATAAATTTAGTTACAAACATAGTAGCAGCGAGACGCATGATCTCCAATCTTCTTGCTTTCTTAACCATTGCAAAAATGTGATATGATTATACACAAAAATTGTGATCTTAGAAACGCAAGAAGCAAGACTAGAAATATAATTCATACCATCAATATCTTTTAAAATAAGATTTATACAATATCACATGGAGACCAATAAATATGCCCATACTTTAATTGTAATAAGTATCCAGCTGATACATAATTAGTTGCATTATCTGTAACAAAATACAAAATATTCTTTGGTCCAACCCTCTCAACAATTTCATAAAATAATTTAGAAAAAGCATTAGCACTTTTTACCATATTAAAAGCATCAACAGACTTAATAAAAGTTGTTCCAATATTACAATAAACCAAGAAATTAATCAAGGTTTTTTGTCTTTGATCAGTCTACCTATCTACCATAATAGTGCATCATGTCGATTCCCAGCTAGACTTATATGTATCTACAATTAACTAACATTCCTTTTTTAAATCTTGAAATAAAGACACATGCAACTCATAATACGAAGGTACCTTAAATCCTGGACCTATTGTTATTGTAACATCTATTGTTTATTGAAAATATGGTGAATTTAAAGCATTTAAAGGAATGCATGACTGATAGAACCATCTAGTTCATGCTCTTTACATCACAAAACAACAATCTTATCAGTCAAAACACTTTTTAGACTAGGTTGAGAACCATGAGTAGTTTTTGAAAAAAAAACAAGAATCTATGTCAACAATAGATTTCCTTTTTTCCTTTATCTAGTACTTGTGGTGTTTCATCATCTCCAAATGATATATCACGAGCTTCTTTATTTTCTTTTTTCTTTTTTACTTTTTGCTCCAAATATTTTCCAATCATATCATGTACATCAAGTGGTACTTTTTTGCAATAAGCAATATTATCCTTAACTTCATCAAGATGTTCTTTTATTCTATAAATTTCACCCCCTTTAAACATTCAATAGCAAAACATACAGTTATATTGGATGTTTCAACAGTTGCTTAAGAAGAAGAAAAATAATTTCATACTGGATCAGACTTACCATGAGTAGATGATGCAACATTCATTGAATCTTTTTCTAATGATTCTATATTCTCCATTACGATTTAACCTAAAAAGCATAAAAAAAATAATTAGGTATACAATGGTTAGGAAAAAAGTCTCCTACTTAAAATAATTCTCGCCATCAACAATCACGAGCTTAAAATTGTTCTTTAGGATACCCTATTTTAACAGCTTATAAAACTTATCTCATTGACTAAGGTAAATTGTAAATATATAAAAGGATAGTCCCAAGTATAGAATTATTATTTAGGATCCTATTTTAACATTTAGAGAAATCCTTAAAAATATGTCATCGGTCTAATTCGAGATTTAACTAAATTCATGCATTGTTTAATATATTGATTAACTCTCAAACAAATCTTAAAAGTATTGGCAATTCAATTCTAAATTGAATTAGATCTAAGGTTTGACGAATTTTCAATCTAAATCTCATATAGCTTTAGTTACAAAATTTCTCTTTATTTTTCTTTTACATAAAAAAGTAACTACTACTTTAATATGTTACACAATTCTCACTGCAGTTTTGGCAATTCTGTTAATTTCAAGATCTTTCTTCTTCTAAGTATCATCTTCTAGGTAATTAAATTCTTTTAATTGAAAACTTATGCCATCAAGTGAGTTCATCATTTTGTTAGGAAATTATTTAAAATGTACCTTTAAAGACCAACACAAATCAATAATCACATACACGATAAAATCAATTCACATACATTAAAAAACTAATAGTAGAATGGTGAATAAAATAAAATCGCATGCATACACAGAAAACCAAATACACTCACTTATTAAACTTTGCTCAAGTAATTACTTACACCACTTAAAAATAATCGACTGTTATCTTGCCAAAATATTGTAAGTGTAGTTTTCATTCAAAATTGTATATATAGCACAATGTTAAAGAAGACTAATTAATCAAAAACTATGGATAAAGTATAGATCTTCTATAGTTGGAACTCTTGTAGACAAACTCCATAATTTGTATTTTACTCTAAAACAAATTCTGTATTTCATTATCTTTTAACATATTAGAAACATATATAACACAGTCCAGAATGTAGCACCCCCTTACCACAGAGTATACACCGGGACGCCCGAAGGTCTGTGTACGAGAAGAAAGTTTGAAGAAGATGATGATGATGAAGGAACTTAAACATATCACTTCACCTTTCAAATCTCATAGAACAGTAACCTACTTCTAACAAAAGTATAAAAGCCTAAGTGATACTTGTCACTTTCCTATGGTCTAAGCTCTAATTTAGTTTCTTTTGAAACCAACTCCCTTAACTTTCATCTTTACAAGCCAACCATCTCCAAAGCTTCTTTTGATTTCCTTTTTCCTATTTTCCAAAATTTCCAAAATTTATTCCTAAATTCAAAAAAATTCACAAATACCACAATTCCACTAACCCGTAAAATTTTCAATGTAAAAACATTCATAATTCTCAAAAATTCACAAATCAATCCAATTATACCCGAAATTATTCATGAGTGCATGTATAATTATTTTTATGTGCAGATAAATTCACTATTCATGTATCAGTGTATAGCATATTATGCATGAACAAAGAAATGCATCTCTAACTCCCGTTAATCACTCACATTTGCCAATATAAACTTCCCACAAGTAATGAGATGTTACACAGAATATGTATTTCACTCCAAAACAAATTATGTATTCCATTATCTCTTAACATAGCTTAAACTTAAATAACATAATCCAGAATCTATATTTCACTCCAAAACAAACTCTCGGATTCAAGTTGAAGCCACAATGTTAAGGTGACTTTGTTTGCAACGTTTAATAAACATCTCTGTGAGAGAGAGAGAGAGAGAGAGAGAGAGAGAGATAGTAAGGCACGGTATGAATTGTGAGAAACTTCTGCCCATCTCTGCTTAAAGTATATTATCTCATCATAGAGACAATTAAAACGTTTAGAGAATAATCTCAATCCTTGCTCATTCCAAATGGGACAAAGGCTTATTTCAATTAGGGAGTTGGATCTTCACGAAATTAATCACATGCTAGTTCCAGAACTCATTTAATGGATTTCAAAACTCATTTTGCTAAGTTCCAGAAGAAACCATAAGGATTGCATAAGCCAAATTAATCAAATTCGTTTTAGGAACAGCTGATTTAGATTTCACTTACAATGTCCAAAGGTGTGGAGCTTGTCCGATTCCTTCTAGCTCTCTGAATCACATGACCCACACTACCCAGAAATACCTAAATCACAAAACTAAAGATTCATATATTACTGCAACAAGTCCAGGCCTCATATACAAACAAGAATTAGCAATATCATTAAAAGAAATCAAAGGCAAAATCAAGCGTAGACAAGAAATTTACCTACGGAAGATGGAGGCGATGAGATCTACGAAGAGGACAGAAAAGAGAAGACAGTAGCAGTAAGAAGAGAGAGTCTCATTTTTTAAGAATCTGGCGAAGATGGCAGATGGCCAGAAATTGAAGATGATGACAAGATCTGGTGAAGATGAACATAAATGGAAAAAGACAGTGAGACATGGTGACTGAAGAGAGAGTGAATATAACAAGAAAAGCGTTTGCGCTGAACGAAACAACATTAGCCAACCTTTTATCGACAGGATGGTTGGACCAGTTGGTTGAAAAATCCATTGATTCTATAGTAAACGGGTCAGTTTTTACTCTGAAAGGTTATTAGATAAAACCGAACCGAACAACAGGCCGGTTTAGACTATTTCAGGTCGGACTGGTCGATCCCCAATGACTACAGGTACAACCTAAACCAACTAAAACAAAAATTAAACTACTTAGTTCCTTTTTTAAGAATAAATTAAATTTTAGTAATTATTAGAGAAATATTCTAATAATTACTATTAAAACGGAAAGTCGGTATATTATTTTGGATAATTTTTTAATTTATAAAATAGTTTCTAAATTTTTTAAAATTGCAAAATAGTCCTTCAATTTATTATACTATATAATTTATAATTTTACATCAACTATATCTCTAAAAACATAATAATAAAAATTAAAATAATATAAATATATTAATTTATATTAACATTACCTTTCACATATTTGACATATAAATGATAACTATAATTAATATAAAAAAGAGTATACAAGTATAAAATAAAAGACATTTAAAATATTACAATTTCATCATATAATAAATAATATGGTTAATTACCAAAAAAACCTAAACTTTCGTCAAATTTTCAATTATAGTCTGAATTTTTAAAAGTAGCAATAACATACTCAAACTTCATTTATTTTTCAATTTTAGCTCGACGATAGTCTCACCATTATCTTTGCTAACGTAGAACTGTCACGTGTCAAAGGATCCTCATTAATCAAACACATCAGTGTAATTAACATAAGTGACTCTAATTATTCAAATGACGTCAATGACGTCAATGACATCGAGAGAAAATCACACCCTTTCATTTTGTAACCTAAATCCCTAAGTGGTTGAAAAGATATTAAGCAAATTGAGAAAATAAAGTAACATATTCTCTAGCTTGGCCAAGGATTTTGTTGGAATGGATTCACGTATGGAGAAACTAACTTCATTATTAGATGTTAGAAGGAAGGACGATGTTCGCATTGTTGAAATATGGGGAAGGGGGGAATTGAGAAGACAACTATTGCTAGAATTGCCTTCGAGGAATTGTCTTGCCAATTTGAATTTAGCTACTTTCTTCCAAATATAAGGGAAACTAATGAAACATATGGACTTGCTCATTTAAAAGAAAAACTTCATAATTCATCAAACCTTGATAGACAAGAACTTGAGAATATGGAATATCTATGAAGGAATCGATGAGATCAGACACAAACTATGCTAAAGAAGGCTCTTAGTTGTTCTTGATGATATAGATCAACTGAAAGAATTAAAATCATTAGCAGGAACAAGTGAATGGTTTGGCAATGGAAGTCAGATAATCATAACAACTAGAGACGAGCATTTACTGATATGCCATGGAGTTGAAGAAATATATAAGGCTGAGATGCTGGATGATGAAGAAGCAATCCAGCTTCTGTGCTCAAAAGCTTTTAAGAACTATTGCCCCATAGAAGAGCATTTCAATTTGTGCCAAGATTTCATGAAATATGCTAACAATCATCCATTAGCTTTTGACATTCTTGGTTGTTTTTTATGTGGAACATCTATAAATGAATGGATGAATGAGAACGATGGATTTAGGTTACAGATTGAGTGATGTGATTTTCTTTTATTGAAACGATGTTACAGATTGAGGGGTGTGATTTTCTTTTGTTGAAACGACGTCGTTTCAATAATAATTAGAGTTTAATGAGGGTCCTTTGACACGTGACAGTGTCACGTCAGAAAGATAACATTGAGACTAAGATAACATTGAGACTAACTTCAGGCTAGAATTGAAAAAATTAAAAGTTTGAGCATTTTATTACTACTTTTTAAAGTTCAGTTTATAATTGAAAATTTGACAAAATTTTAGGTTTTTTGTTAATTAACCCTAAATAATATTACATTAAAATATCAAATAAAAAGAATAATAAATATTCATAGCTCTCTAAGAATTACAATTTACAATAAGAGTTCATACCGAGGAAACAATCAACTAGAAGTGAAACATAAAATAAAAACATTTACAATTATTTTTATATTGCTTATATAGAATTTAGCATATACATCAAATATAAGTGAAATTAAAAGAAGATGAGAATTTAAAAGAGAATATTATCCTATTATCAAAATTCATTAATTTTTATAGAACTAACAATTACAATTGTAAAGCTCTTGGGTAATTAATATATCACTAACATAGAGAATTATTATTAATTATTTTCTAAAATTTCATTACATAACTATATTTAAATCTTTGCTACGTTCAAAATTGAAATAAATTAAAGAAATAGATATTTTTATTTTGTAATAAATGAAGGCAAATATTTTGATACAAAAATAAAGATACATTATTGTTAGAATATATTTTATATATTCCTTATTTAGTTTTGGCATTTTAAATTGGACATATAAGATTGCATTTATGATAGAAATTGAGAAGATATTTCAGTGGAATCTTGCAGTCTATCCAATAGGTATGCATATCTCCTTGTTTGGGTAAAAGTCTATTATTTTCGGTGGAATCTTTGAAGTCTATCCATATATGTGCATATCTCCTTGTTTTGGAAAAAGTCTTGGTGATTACGCAAGTTTAAAAAATCCTAGAAGGGGTTGCGGCAACTGCAGAATATAGTGCTTATGTGTATCTGCTGCAATCTAAGATGGTGGGGTTAATAGCTGATCAAATATATTAGTATTGTGCGTGGGTCAAGTGCTGATGTATATCTTTTTATTTGTCGCTGCTCTTTAAGTATATATACTATGGACGAGTTGGGATGGACGACCACGCAATCCATCCCAATCGTCCATTTAATCTCACGATTGCTTTTACTTCGATTTTTCTCCCTCCTCTCTAAAAGTTGTAGAGATATTTTCTCTTTCATCTTACGAAGTCCTCTCCTGTTCTTTTCTCTTTCTCACACAACCTTTGCGATCCTTTTGTTGTCTTTCTCGCACATCCTCACAAAGCCAAGGCGTTACCATGAAGAAAATCCGACGGAAGTGAGGCGAATGGGATGTTTCACTGTTTCCACTGTGATCGTGGATCTGGTAAAGGGCCAAAGTTCTTGACACGAGGGGGTTTTGAGTTTTGCGGAAATATCTTTCCAGGTACGTGTTCTGATTCTCTCCAGATCTGGTCTCTCCGTGTTCTGATTCTCTCTTCCTGGTCTCGATTCCTAAGTTTTTAGGTCTTCTCTTGCTTCAACTTTCTTTCTCTTGTAGTTTCTGGGTTTTTGACCGAGTTTCAGCGGGTATCGCCAGATCTGCTCTCTTCGTGCTCGGATCTTCACACACGGTACGCTTTCTCTCTCTGATTAGCTATTCTCTTGCTTCAATCTAGCTTTGTTGCTTGTGTAAAGAATGATTCGAGAGCTTAACGACTGCTTTCAGGGATATTTAGGTCTTTCTTTCTCTTGGAGTTTCTTGGTTTTGACCGAGTTTCGCATATTCTAGGTCTTCTGGGTTCTATGTTTTCTGGGTTTTGTTCTGGATTTTCTTTAGTTTTAACGATAGTGGAGGGTTAAAAGATATCTTAATGTTATTTTGTAGATTGATGTCGTTAAGTTGGCAGATCAACTTAGGAAGAGATATGTTAACCAGGTAGAGGGAGTTAGTACTTTCTCACCGCTTAACAGATACATCTCAACTGGAAGGTTATGGGATTGATTTAGTTATTCAATTTGTGTTTCTTATGTGTCAGGTTATGAGCGCATGACAAAGAGTATCATTTCCATATCTTGGAAATAATTACATTTTCACTGTCAATCTAGATTTCTTTTAGAAGAAGAACATACTCTTAATGGTGAAATACATAAGGAAATGTAAGGCTGACTATCCATCTTTTCTGTAGCTTTTTCTTTATTGTTTCAGGAATTGGTGGTCTAGGTTTCTGTGTGATGTAAATAGTGTTGCAGTTTTTAAACTCATCGGACTTATTCTCAGTTTTACCATATTTTTGGCTATGCTTATTTACGAGTATTTGATTTGTATACTTTGTTAACAGGGAGTCATCTAGAGTTCCAAACATTCAACCAAATTCTTCTGATGCAAAGCAAGAGCTAGTAATGCTTACTTTGCCTGCAATTGCAGAACAGGCCATTGATCCTGTAGCTCAGCTCATGGAGACAGCATTTATTGGTAGATTAGGTATTGCCTATTCTTTTAGGTTTCTTTTATGTATCCTAATTTTAAGTTTTAGCTCAGCTCATGTATCCTGATGTACATTAGTTGTTTTGTAACCCTATGTGGCTCCTCCTAAGGGCACGTGATAGTTTCAACATAATATCATATTCTTCTTCGTCGACTTTGCTGTTGGAGTTATCATTCGTTTTTCTTTGTTTTGTTATGCCTCAACTAGTTCTCACTGGCGTTAATAGTTCAGTTGTTCCTCTTTGTTCTGGTGTATATTGATTGATTGAGTACTTCTTGGAATTGATATATGTGCTGTTTTTGCTAATTGGATTTCAGTTTCTTAGTTGGCATTAACTTGCTGATGTGCCATTACCCTTGAACACACAGGAGAAGGCAGCATCGGGTTGTAAGACTGTGCTTTCAGGTCATGCCATACAGTACTGGTTGTAAGACTGTGCTTTCAAATTTTGAAGCTAGTCAGAATTATAAGGTTTGTTTTCATTTTTGGTTTCAGGATGATCTTTTCCTAAGTTGTGTGTGTGTATTTGTGTGTGTGTGTGTGTTTTTTTGGTTGATAAGGTCTTAATTTTGTGTTTTGTTGTTATTTTTGTATCTCATGGAGCATAAGTTTTTTAGCATAGAACTCATGGTGACCCATTATCTAGGGCTCTGCAAGTGCAAAGTCACAATCGTATATTTCAAAGGTTATAGCCGTATCCCCCGGTGGAGGTATCAGTCCTCATTTGCCCATCGTTCCACAACTTCAAGGGAATCCAAGGCCATTACCAATGAGAGTAGCTGCAATGTTAAGAATCCTGGTAAGTCAATAATCTTGTAGTTTGGAGCTATTACATTCTACGTAGGAGATCTTAGCATGAACAGATTCTAACTTTAGTTGGCTAGAAAGTGTTCTCGATTATGAACTCCTTGTTATATGGATAGGCTTTATTAGTTATCTTTCTCAAAAAAGACCTGCGTCCATCTATCACCCCATTTAACACATAAATATATTTATGTTTGTCTGCTTACACTTCATATTTATTGCCACTTTATATGCAAATATCATTTCTCTTTATTGAATTTGGGAGTGGCTTTGATGGTTAACAAAAGGAGGAGGATGAGAGGGGCACCGACATTATAATTCCACCAGTATCCATTGAAATTTAGTTCCTATATTTGGATAGTGATGATTAATCCACATATGCAAGCATGGTTCTAAATTGTTAAGTTTTCTATGTTGATTATTAGGCTTATTAGTTGATATTTGGATCTGTGAATCATGTTTTTCTTTCAATTAAATGGGGTTCATATGTTAGTTTATATTTTTTTAGCTACTGTGGCTGTTCTAAGTTTTCTTTTCAGAGTTTCCATATCTACTTATTTACTTGTTGGTCTATGAATATCTATGTTGACATTTTTGTTCCTTTTGGTTTAGGTACCATCTATATTTGAGAAACAAGGTGCATAATTACTTTTAGTAGCATTTCTTGTTATCTCCAGAACACTAGTCTCAGATCGGATTGCCTCATTGAGTGGTACAAGTCCAATTTTGACTCCTTTCGATCAAAAGTCTGAGGGGTAACTATTTTATTTTTATCTATTGCAGGTACCACTGTGAAGTACATTTTGGAGTAGGACAAAACTGCCTTCATTCGGTTGATTGGTGTTAGCATTCTACAATGTGCAGCATCTTCTTTCATTGCACCTTCACTGAGGTGATTTCCTTTTTAATTGACTTGAATTAAAGCTCAAACAATGAGCTTCGACAATTGAACTAATTGGTTGTTGTCTTGTATATCATTTGAAGTGGCAATATGATCTATATCTTCTGCCATTTTTCAATTTTTCTGTTAATTTTTTTAATGTCCAGTAGCATTTCTTGTTATCTCCAGAACACTGGTCTCTGATCGGATTGCCTCATTGAATGGTACAAGTCCAATTTTGACTCTATTCGATCAAAAGTCTGAGGGGTAACTTTTTGATTGTTATCTATTGCAGGTACCACTGTGAAGTACGTTTTGGAGCAGGACAAAACTGCCTTCATTCGATTGATTGGTGTTAGCATTCTACAAAGTGCAACATCTTCTTTCTTTGCACCTTCACTGAGGTGATTTCCTTTTTAATTTACTAGAATTAAAGCTGAAACAATGAGCTTTGACAATTGAACTAATTGGGTGTTGTCTTGTATATCATTTGAAGTGGCAATATGATCTATATCTTCTGCCATTTTTCAATTTTTCTGTTAATTTTTTTTTTATGTTCCATCAATCTCACTAGGCAATTTCTTGGTTTGCAAACACAGGTGAAAACTTATTCTTTTATGGTTTTAGGATGAGATGGGTTATGAATGTTTGAGAAGCCAAGCTGTGAGAAAGCTTGAATATCTTTATGATTCTTTGTTTTAGATATTTCCCGAAATCTTTTATTTTGCGTTTCCCTAGAAAACTGCTCTTGTTTTCCAAGCTGGCTCTTAGTATGCTTTGACCTATAAAATGGTTTTCTTAAACTACTCAATTTTCTTGAAAGTACTACGTAGGAAGAGAAAAAGATGTAAGTTACTTGTAGTTGCAATACTAGTCTCTCTTCTGGTTATTGCTCTTTCTATCTTTAATTATTGCTCATTCTTTTGGGATCGGACCTCTAGTTGATTATATGTATGGTGTGGAGCGCCCTTACGGAATTTTATGAAAATGCTTGAGCAAACCTATAAGTTATTATTATTTTTAATTATGGAATGGGTGACTATGTCACTATCTTGATCCTCTAGTGCATTAGTTGCATTACGTGCGTATGATTATTTTCCAATTAAAATTGTTGCCTTG
>JAOQMR010000019.1:41865-55536 GCA_027563865.1 Erythroxylum pelleterianum
TGACTAATCACAATACACTGGCCAATTGGAGTACTCACCAGTAGCGGAGTATCCAATGGGCTCAGATTCCTATCACACATTGGTCTACCAGACGAGACAAACGAGTGGGTAGATCCCGGGTCAATCAAAGCAACAACATCATCAGTATCAAATAAAGTAACCGTACCAGTAATCACATCTGGAGCAGCATCAACATCCTCTCGGGTCATGGCAAACACCCTGGCTGGTGCCTGCACTCTGGGCCTCCCTGGAGGGTTCGCCCTCCTAGCTGTACCAGAACTGCCCACTTCTGTCACGGTCTTCTGTCCCACTGTCTCTGCTCTCTGAGATCCCCCTCTCCTGTCCGGATTTGGGCACTCTTTGGAGATATGTCCTTTCTGTCCATAATTGAAGCAAGCCCCTGTCAGTCTGTAGCATTCCCCCTTATGAAGATTTCCGCAGTGCTCACATATAGGGCGGAAGACTTGTCCCCTTCCCCCTGTCTGTTGCCTCCTGCTGTCGAAGCTTGATGCGAAAAAGCAGGAGTCTTTACTGACTTGGACCTGCTGGCCCCACTGCTCCTCTCCTCAGATTGCCCAGGGAAGGTTCTGGCACTTCTCTCAGACATAAAAGTACCACCTCCCCTCCTGAACTGCTCTCTCCCCTTTCTCTTCTTACTTACTGCACTCTTTATGTTCTCAATGTTTTCCACTCTCAGGGCTGCCTCTACCAGCTGCTGGAAGTCACAAAAATTCTGCACAACTACCTTTTCTCTGATGGACAAATGCAGACCTAACTCAAATCTACGGCACCTAGCCGCCTCACTCAGTATAAGATCAGCCGCATACTGGGATAGCTGAGTAAAACGGCGCTCATACTCACTCACCGTCATCTCTCTCTGGGTGAGACTCAGAAACTCCCTCTTCTTCTGCTGGACATATACCTCTGATAGGTATTTCTTCTTAAACACTACAACAAAGTCTTCCTAGGCTAACACTGGCGGTCTCATTTGGCTCCCTAGCACACTCTCCCACTAGTGCAGAGCATCTCCTTGAAGCAAACTAGCAGCATACACGACTCCGTCATCATCCTCACACTCCATCTGATCCAATACCCTCTCGGTCTTCCTCAACTAATTCTCAGCTTCTTCTGGGTCTGTCGTCCCATAGAAGTCGACTGCTCCATACTTCCTCAACTTATCAAACTTTTTCCCCTTCTTCACTGGAGCTGAAGCAGAAGGCTGTGACATCTGCCCCATAGCCTGGGCAAATGCCTGAGCAAAGTCCTGGAACATCCTCGGATCCAATGGGGGCACTTGCTCTTGAAAAACTGGCGACTCACGCGACCGCGACTGAACGGGCTCACTATCTTGCCCTACAAATGCCTCAGCATTACCTGGGGCCACAAACTCATCCGTACTCTCCTCTCTTATTGGTGAGTCAGGTGCAACTGATCCTTGCAGAACTCCTCGTATCCTACGAGGTGGCATCTTACTCCTTCAAATAGAAATACTAAGGGTTAGCTACATTTTCAATCTGATTTCCTACATGTATGCATGTTATGCATGTCACTTAATACAATTCAATCAATTCATAATGCAACAAATTTACGTAGCAGACAATTCCTACAATGCATTCTACGCCTAGGAAAAGAGCCTAAGCTCTGATACCAAAAGAAGCTGGACCCCGTTTCCGGAGCCCAGCCATCGGTGCTGAACCCCGTTCCCGGAGCCCAACTATCCAGAACAGAAACACAACCGAAGACCATTGGGCCCGAATCCCGACTCCCAAAGCTGAACCCCGAATGACTCGTCGGGACTGACGAAGGAATTGAAATGCGGAAGCAATACATTCAACAAACATACATTCTCATTCACAAGTAAAATCAAATAGATTTCATACCATCAAGGTTTACAAGTGTCATACAATTCATGCTTAAACAAATACATCAGAATGCTCGATGATCGTATGCTCAATAAACTATCCAAATGTAGATACTAACTTAATACAAAAGTCTCTAACAATTGAGAAGCGTTCGATGCCTTGCAAGGATTTAACTGTCGTCTTGATTTGCGCCTGAGGAGGGAGAGATAATGGGGTGAGCTACACAACTCAGTGGCTAATACATTTATAGCCATCAGAAATCGGTACAATTCTAGCATATGAATAAATATATATCTAGCAATTCTATCACTCACAGGAGAATCAGGCAATTTATACATGCATAAGATTTACGACAATTCGCAATTTCTGATCATGTAATATGCTTCATCATTTATAGTTCAGAAATGCAATGCACACACAATGGCTCGAGAGTTCCGTTAAATCCATACGGATAACCCGAAGGTTAAACCGTGAACAAAACGAGTCCAATGGACCTCGTGGCCACAAGCGGGCAGCCGGGAGAAGGCTTTTTCGTCTACGTGCACGTGACTATCCATACGTTCCTCTCTCGCCCAAACAAAGCACATATCCATTTCAATTGTTCACAATGCCATGAATTTCTTTAAGGCATACTATAATCACAGGTCATTCTCAGCATATTCATATTCAATCAATGAATCACATAGACACATATTCACACATAGGCAAGAATTGCCCAATTACACAATAACTATGAACATATTACCCACCTATAGTCGTCCAATAATCCAAGCTCAGCGTTGTCCGGTCTCTTACTCTTGGATCGGATCCTCTTGGTTTCCTATAACAAACCAAGCACAATCAATAATCGGAACTCATAGCTCTATGACTCTAGATCTCAACGACTCAACCCTCATCTCATTTGGACATCTACAACAAAAGCTATGCCCAAAAGAATAAAACTCATCTTCGCTGGAAACTGGTCCCTCGCCGTGACGAGAAAATCAGTGCACGTCGCGACGTAGGCACTTGTTGCGACGAGGACTGCCGCGCACGTCGCGACGAACGTCGAGCTCGCCGCGACACACGACGTGACAAAGAATTTATTTAAATTAAAATAACACGTCGCGACGAGTTCAACGTGTTCTTGAGCACGTCGCGACGAACGACCCCGAACCCAGATTTTTCTACTATTTCTCGAGAGAAACCTACCCAAATCGGCTCAAAAGCTTGCCTCAACACTAAACCAACACTGCTATACCAGTTCTAGCCTCAAATTAACCTCAAAACATCAACAAATACAACAAAATCACAAACCCTAGAAAAAATCGACATTGACACACATCATCCTTCTCCGATTCCTTCCCATTCACAAACAAACCATCATTTCAGTTCTAAATCTCACTAAATAAGGTTCAAACAACTAATCTAAAGTAAAGAAACAGATTAAACTTACTTGAAAAGCTTCAATTTTCCAGAAATGGCATAACCCTAAAACTCTTCTTCTTTTCTCCACCACCCACGACACTCTCCTCTTCTTCCTCTTTTATTTTCTTTTCTTCTATTTCTTATTTATCAACTTAAGCATGCAAAAGACCCTAAGGCCCTTCCACTAAAGCCTAAAAACCCTAAGACCTAAGTAATCTTCCAAAATTACCCCTCTTTTATTTTATCCCATTTAATCCTATTTTAAGCCACAATTTAATACCTAGTCCATACTTAAATTAAATTCTAAACCTTAGCAGAATTAAGCTCCAATTCACTAATCTTACCAGATCACAAAATTAAATTATGCATCAAAATAATCAAACAAGTTTGGGGTCCAACAACATCGTTTCATGATAAAACTAAAATGATGTCGTTTCAACAGGAGAAAATCACACCCCCTTAATTTGTAACCTAAATCCCTAAGTTGTTGGAAAGATACTAAACAAATTGAGAAAAATCAAGTAGCAGATTCTCTAGCCTGACCATGGATTGTGTTGGTATGGATTCACGTTTGGAGAAACTAACTCCATTCTTAGATGTTGGGAGGAAGGCCAATGTTCGCATTGTTGGGAACTGGGGAATGGGAGGAATTGGGAAGGGAACTATTGCTATAATTGCCTTCGAGAAATTGTCTCACCAATTCAAATGTAGCTGCTTTCTTCCAAATATAAGGGAAACTAATTAAAAACATGGACTTGCTCATTTACAGGAAAAGCTTATTCATCAAACCTTATTGGACAAGAACATGGGAATATGGGATATCTATGAAGGAATGGATGAGATTAGGCATAAACTATGCTCAAGAAGGCTCTTAGTTGTTTTTGATGATATAAATCAACTGGAAAAAAAATAAAATCATTAGCATGAACAAGTGAATGGTTTAGCAGTGGAAGTAGGATAATCATAATAACTAGAGATGGACATTTATTGATATGCTATGGAATTGAAGAAATATATAGGGCTGAGATGTTGGATGATGAAGAAGCAATCCAACTTCTGCTCTTAAAAGCTTTTAAGAACTATTGCCCACAGAAGAGCATTTGGAGCTGTGCCAAGATGTCGTAAAATATGCCAAAGGTCTTCCATTAGCTCTTGACGTTCTTGTGGAAGATTGGGAACGATGGATTTAGGATACAGATTGAGGGGTGTGATTTTCTCTTGTTAAAATGACCTTGTTTCAATAATCAGGCTCATTTCTACTAATTATGCTGATGTGTCTGATTAATGAGGGTACCTTGACATGTGGCAGTGCCACGTTAGAAAAGATAACGGTGAGACTAACATCGGGCTAAAATTGAAAAAAATTAAAAGTTTGGATATTTTATTGCTACTTTTTAAATTTCGGGCTATAATTGAATAATTGATGAAAATTTGGGTTTTTTTGGTAATTAACCCAATTTTAAAAAAAATACATTTTATTAAGCAATTATGAATTATGTTAATTTGATGAATGTGACATTTCTCATATACCATTTTTTGGTCCACTTTCTTTTGTAATAAATTTATTTTTAACCTTTTCATTTCAAAATTTTATATACATTTAACATCTATAATTTTTAAAAATACATTTTATTAACCAATTATGAATCATGTTAATTAGATTAATGTGACAATTCTCATATACCCTTTTTTGGTTCACTTTCTTGTCTATTAAATTTATTTTGAACTTTTTTCTCAAAATTTTGTATACATTTAATATAAAATTTTTTTAAAATACATTTTTATTAAACAATTATGAAATATGTTAATTAGATTAATGTGACAGTTTTCACATACCATTTTTTGTTCACTTTCTTATATAATAAATATATTTTGAACTTATTCAATTCAAAATTCTATGTACATTTAACATATACAAATTTTTAATAAACACATTTTTATTAAGCAATTAGGAATTATTTTAATTAGATAAATGTGACATTTCTTCCATACCATTTTTTTGGTTCACTTTCTTTTATAATAAATTTATTTTAAACTTTTTCATTTCAAAATTGTATGTATATTTAATATATACAATTTTTTAAAAACACATTTTTATTAAGCAATTATGAATTATGTTAATTAGATAAACGTGACAATTCTCAAATACTATTTTTTTGGTTCACTTTCTTTTATAATGAATTTTTTTCCAACTTATTCATTTCAAAATTTTATGTATATTTATTAAAAATTATGTTAGTTTGATTAATGTGACATTCCTCATATATCATTTTTTTGTTCACTTTTTTATAATAAATTTATTTTGAACGTCTAATTGTCAGAATTTTATACACATTTAATATATGTACTTTCTTTTATAATAATTTATTTAAAGCACATTCATTTCAAAATTTTATGCACATTTAATATATACAGTTTTTTAAAAAAAACACATTTTTTATTAAGCAATTATGAATTATGTTAATTAGATGAATATGATATTCCTCATATACCATTTTATGGTTCACTTTGTTCTATAATAAATTTATTTTGAACTTATTCATTTCAAAAATTTTATGTAAATTTAATATAAAATTTTTTAAAAAACATTTGTATTAAGAAATTATAAATCATGTTAATTAAATGAATGTGATAATTCTCATATAACATTTTTTTTGTTCGCTGTATTTTATAATAATTCATTTTGAACTTATTCTTTTCAAAATTTTATGAAAACTTAATATATACAATTAAAAAACACATTTTAACAACACATTTTTAAAAGTAAAAATTGAAAAAAGGAACATGCTCAAGCCCCCATCTCTGAGGCTCGGGCCTAAGATTTACTTCCTCTTATTGTGAAAATCCAAAGAAGGGTTAAGTCTTGTGTGAATAAGTTTCTGTCTTATGATGCTAAACTTCAATTAATTAAATCAGTCCTTAGCTCTCTTCACATATATTGGAGTTCACATATGTATTTATCCAAAAGTCTTATTAAGGCATTGAAAGAATGCTAAAGGATTTCTTGTGGAGCGATTTCAATGGTGGAAGGGAATTGCTAAAGTCAAATAGGCTGATTTCTGTATCCTTAAGGAAGAAGGAGGTCCAGATATATTTTCTATCAAAACGACAAAACTTGCTCTAACTCTTAAGGAAAAAAAATTCCCTATGGCTAAAGTGGTTGCATACTTATTTCTTAAAGGAAGAAGCATATAGGCCATTGAAAAAAGCTACTGAATTTTATGCTTTTTGGATCAGTAGTTACAATTGAGAGATATTGTCCAACTAGGAATTAGTTGCAGAATTGACAATGAGAGAGTTGCTTCTGTGTGGTTTGACAACTAGTCTAGATTTGGGCAATTAATCTACTCTTATAGGTCACAGGGGGCTATATTGAATTATCCCATACATGCTAAGGATTGTTCATTGATCAGTGAAAGAACCTGGTAGCTTCCTCAATGTTTAAGGGACCTACAACCTAACTACTCCCCTAACCCCTTAGCCTTTGATAGATACTTCTAGGATGGGAAGTCAGTTCATAATTTTTTAAACAAGTTCACCAAATAATTTATAAGAGGAAGAAACCCTAAAGTTGATTGGCATAAGATAGTTTGGAGTAAGTGTTTATTGTTCAAAAATTCATTTCTCTTAAGGCTGACTATCAAAAGCAGATTGAGTACCACTAACATATTGAGTTACTTGGATTTAAACATAATTTGCTCTTTATGTTTGGAGCAAGAGGAATCTCGTGATCACCTACTCTTTAAATGCAATTTAGCAGTCAATATATAGAAAATGGTGAAAAGAAAGTGTTTGTGGTCCATCCATGGAAACTCATTTACCCTCACAATCCAATGACTCATTGATCAGACAATAATACCAAAACCATCTATGCAGATTTACACAATTGCTTTAGGTACCTCTTTGTAAACTATCTAGAAGGAAAGGAACTCTTAGAGGTTTGCAAACAAAGCTGCTTCTGTAGAGGCTTTAATTTCAGAAGTGATCAATGAAATAAGGGAATTGATTTTGATTAAGGAAATTCCCTAAAAATGTAACTCTGATCTAATTTCTTCCTTGAGAATCTAATTTCTAACACCTCCTTTTAAAGTTATGACTTTGGAACTTTGGTAAGGCTTTGGAATGAGGTCGTAATTATTTGAAAGGGTATTTCTCTTAGTCTTTTTTTGTATTATTTAACACTTCCTTATTATTAACGAATTTCTTTACATTTAAAAGAAAATTTGGTGGCCACCTTTGAATAAAGAACTTTTTTCTTATGCAAGATATCACTCAGAGTGACCTTCCTGTATTTTAAATTCTCTTGAATTGAATTGAATTTTCTTTTCTAGAATTGTCCCATGAGATCGTATCAATCATAATCTTATGATAACTTTCGAAAGTAGCAAACTTTAAACTTAGTTCTTAAAATTAGACAAGAGTTCCAAGGGTATATTATGATGTTTATTTAACCTCCAAGGTCTTATATAATGTAAGTTAAGATATTATAACTTACATTAATTCCTTTAGTAAGGGTCATATGCTACAGTATTAACTCTTATTAATTTGAAGCATGCTTATTTTATAAATATCATACCGTACATAAGTTTCTTCATACATACCTAATCTATAGCCTCAGTTCAATTGTCTACTCTTAAATTTATCTTTCTAAACTCTCATCTTGTAACTTAAAATAGATACACTGATCACATGATCACTTCAAACAAATTTCCCTTTGAATTATCATATAAGTAAACATTTGCGATTTAAGTTTCTTTCTTATACTCTCAATTATCACCTTAATAACAAACTTAAAACCTACCTTATCTCTAGTTTTACAAATACTAGTGTTGATTACTCTTATAAGAAGACTAATCTTTTATTTGCCTAAAATAATTTTTATATAAAGTAAACATATTTTAGAATCAAGCATTAGTCTCATTCCCTAGATACTTTTACTAGTGCTTCCGTATTTGTTCCCATCATTCAATATGTTGGACCCCGCTTGTTTCCAGAGCCCAACCTCTTGCGAAAACATAATACCAAACATGAATCGTGAGCGTACATATTACCTTGAAGGGTTATTGCATTGAACCTTCATTAGCCATCATCAGTTCATCTTCATTCTCATAACATCCCAAAAATATCCTCACAATTTGTTCAATGGCGTGCCCATACAAATCAATCACCGTAATCAAACTCATTTCTCTTATTTGTGAACAGAATTTGGAAATCTTTAAACCAGAATTTCAATTTGACTTCTTCAAAGAAATTGCACCTCTAAGCCTCTAGTTTGTTTTGAAGCAATAATCATTTTAATCGGAGCTCTATAGCACAAGATATGCTTAAAAAGCCTAAGTGTGTTCATACCTTAAACATGCTCTCCTGACCGACCCCTCACTTTCTCTCCATCAAACTTTTTCAAATCAACTCCAAAAGATACAAATTTTTATGGAGAGATAGATACATGTGTTGCGAATCATTTCTTCAAGAATGACTTCATTTGGAGGTCATATGAGGAAGTTATGACCAAAAGAATCTGACATGTTTATACCCTCAATTATGTAGTGACATGTCTTGGCGTGATTGCAATAACTTTCAATATAAATTTCTGATCGAGTTCGTTTTTAGACCATTTGAAAGAAGACTTCACGATCTAAAATTTGCATGAACACCACAAAGTGAAATTCTTCCTGTAAAAAGGTCAAAAATTGCGATTTACTGAAGCTATCCCGTGAATGTCCATTTAACGGACATCCATGTCCGTTTAACAGACATGTATCGAGTTTAGGAGCCAAAATGGCCCGAGAAAGTCCGTTTAACGGACACCCATGTCCTTTAAACAGACATTGGTGAGGCTGGGGGTGTTTTTACACCTGAGAAGGTCCGTTAAACGTGTTAAGTCAGAATGACTTTACCAAATGATTTTGATGAAAAACAAATAATGAAGCTAAAGTGAAAAGCAGACGGAAGCTAAAGTGAAAAGTAGACGGAAGTTAAAATGAAAAGCAGACGGAAGCTAATGTGAAAAGCAGACGGAAGCTAAAGAGAAAAGCAGACGAAAGCTAAAGTGAAAAGCAGACGGAAGCTAAAGTAAAAAGCAGACGGAAGCTAAAGTGAAATATAGACGGAAGAAAAGCTAAGTAAAAAACAGACGCAAAAATGCAGATGGGAAAAAGCAGACGCAGAAAAGCAGACGCAAAAAAAAGCAGATGTAAAAAACAGACGCAAGAAAAGCAGACGGAAGAATCAAAGGACGCATCAGTTTGAGTTAGTTATAGAATTCAACTGAATAACCGTTTCTTGAAAGAAACAAGAAACAAGAATCAAGAAGCAGTTGAAGACGAAGGCTATAAATATGAGTCGGAGTCGAAGATTGCAGAAGTTACTGAAGTTAGCGAATTTAAAAGAGATTAGCAATTTTTGAGAGAGATTATTGTGTGAAACATTTAGAGCTATCTTTTACTGTAACAAGCTCGAAACACCTTTCAGTTGAAAGCAGCGCAGATAGCCTGAAGAGGCTAAGTGTGAAAGAATACTGATTGTAAGAGACCTGAAGAGGCTCAGAAACAAAAAATACTTGTAAAGTTTTGAGAGATAGTGAAATCTCAGAAAGATATCTGAGGACTGGACGTAGCCCACGGTTTGGGGTGAACCAGTATAAAAATTACTATGTCGAAATCTCTCAACCCTCAACTCTCAATCTCTCTTAACATTTAATTTTCGATCTTACTAGTTTTACATAAGTTTTTTTTCGAAAATATTTTACAACTTTGATTGTCAGTAGTTCTTGTGAAAAGAACAAGTTTCTTTTAACAAATTTGTTTTAGAAGGGGCTTAATGAAAAAAGATATACAATTCAACCTCCCCTTCTTGTGCATCTGTATATCATTATTAAGTATTGTTTTAACGTGTGATTCACTTCAATTGGTATCAGAGCCTGGTGTCTAAGGATCACCTTAACAAAGTGTGGATTGAAGATTATGGCGGAATCACATACATACATAGCGGAAGGTGCCTCAGTCACTAGACCTCCGGCGTTCAACGGAGAAAACTATCACTATTGGAAAGATAGGATGCGGTTGTTCATCGAATCTACTCATGTTGACCTTTGAGACGTGATAAAGAATGGACCATATACACCTGTAGATGAAGAAGGGAATCCAATTCCACGAATAAAATGGACGGCTGATCAAAAGGAGAGATTTAAACTAAACTCCAAAACAAAGTTCTTCTTGAGTTGTGCCTTAAACAAAAGTGAGTACGATAAAGTCCACGAATGCGATACTGCGAAGGAGATGTGGGACACATTATCCATCGCACATGAAGGTACGAACCAAGTTAAAGAATCCAAGATAAGTATTCTCGTGCATCAGCATGAGCTGTTCAAGATGAAAGATGAAGAATCCATTGATCAAATGTTCGGAAGATTCCAAACAATTATTAACGGATTAAAAGCTCTCGGAAGAACCTATGACAACCAAGATCATGTTCGTAAGATTTTGAGGAGTCTACCAAAGAGGTGGAGACCGAAGGTTATTGTTATACAGGAAGCCAAGGATTTAAGCGTATTAAAGCTTGACGAGTTGCTTGGATCGTTGAAGATACACGAAGTTGAGCTCGATGCTGAAGACAAGCCCAGACGGGACAAGTCGATAGCACTAAAGGTCGGACAAAAGAATTACAAGACTCAAAAGAAGAGGAACTCATCAACAAAAGCGCTAAAGATTGAAGAAGCGAAGAACGATGATTCTAGTGAGTCAGAACAAGAGTCGAGTGAAGAAGATGACGAGCTATCCTTCATTTCAAGAAAGATCAGACGGATGTGGAAGAAGAAGACCAAAGGAAATCCAACCTTCAAAAAGAACGTGAAAGATGATGGCAAGATAGAGAAGATATCCATCATATGCTACGAGTGCAACAAACTGAGACATTACAAGTTCGAGTGTCCAACATTAAAGAGAAAACCAAAGAAGAGTAGAGAAGGCAAGAAAAGCATGATGGCAACCTGGGAGGATCTAGATTTGTTCGAATCAGATACATGCTCCGAGACATCAGAACATGAAAACATATGCCTGGTAGCAGAAGAGGGAAGTGATGAGGAGGTAACCTCGAAATATAATGACTTGTAAGATGCATATTCTGAACTACTGGAAGACTCTCATGCTATTCTAAAACAGTACAAACTGTTGAAGAAGAAGTATGTAGAAAATTTGAAAAATACACAAGAGATAGAGAGAGAAAACATTTGCTTAAGAAAGCAAGTAGAGGAAATTAACAAAAAGGGAATTATAGATAGATCCGAAGAGATCAATCAGCTGAAGCTTAGGATCAATAGTCTTTCAGCTGATCTAGCAACTTTCATTGAAAGTACGAGAAAAATGAATGATGTGTTAGGAAAGTGTAGACATCTTAGTGATAAAACCGGATTAGGATTTATTGGGAATAAGTTTCAACAGAAAAGGAAGTCATCCTTTCAGAAAAAGAAGATCCATAAATCACATTTTCATAAACAATCTTATCAGTTGCATCACAATCATTCTATGCATAATGTTAGAACTAACCCTAAAGGACCCAAGAAAATTTGGGTACCTAAGAAGAAAATAATATCTCCTGCAGATATCCTTCCTTGGAAGAGACAGCAAGCACTATTGGTATTTGGACAGTGGATGTTCGCGACATATGACGGGAAGAAGGTCTATGTTCCTAGATCTTCAATATAAGAAGGGAGGATCGATAACTTTTGGAGACAACCAGTAGGGCAAGATCATTGGAATCGGTAAAATCAGTAAAGATTCCTTTGCATGCATTGATAATGTGCTGCTTGTTGATGGTCTAAAACACAACTTGATTAGTGTCAGTCAATTGTGTGATTCTGGTTTTGAAGTTACGTTCAATCAAAATCTTTGTGAAGTTAGAAACAAAGATAGGTCTATATTCTTCTCTGCCAAAAGACAAAATACTCTTTACAAAATTGATTTAGAAGATTTTCAAAAACAAAATATTTCGTGTTTTTTATCAACTGAAGAAGAAAGACTGATCTGGCATAAAAAGTTAGGCCATGTCAGTTTTAAACATATTTCAAAGTTGGTGAAGCATGATTTGGTAAGAGGCTTACCAAAAATAAGTTTTAACAAGAATTTCTTTTGTGAAAGTTGTCATAAAGGAAAACAAGTCAAAACATCGTTTTCTTCTACAAATACCGTAACATCTTCTAGACCTCTAGAGTTGTTACATATGGATTTATTTGGTCCAACTAGGATAATAAGTCTTGGCGGAAAGAAATATGGACTTGTTATTGTTGATGACTTTACTAGATTTTGTTGGATACTTTTTTGTCACACAAAGATGAGTCTTTTAAGTGTTTTATAACCCTTTCCAAAAAGTTACAGAATGAAAAAGGAATTTCTATAGCAAGTATTAGGAGTGATCATGGTGGAGAGTTTGAGAATGAGAAGTTTAGAGTATTCTATGAGGAGAATGGAAATTTCCACAATTTCTCTGCTCTTAGGACTCCACAGCAGAATGGAGTCGTTGAAAGGAAGAATAGCACGATTCAGGAGATGGCAAGGACTATGCTGTGCGAGATGAATCTTCCTAAGTATTTCTAGGCAGAAGCTGTGAATACAACATGTTATATTCAGAATAGGATAATGTTGCGACCCTTGGTGAAGAAAACTCCTTACGAGTTATAGAATAGAAGGAGACCAAACATATCCTATTTTCATCCATTTGGTTGCAAGTGCTCCATACTGAATATAAAGGAAGTGTTGGATAAATTCGATTCAAAGACCTTCTCAGGAATTTTTCTAGGCTACTCTTTATCATCGAAGGCTTTTAGGGTTTACAACCTTTCTTCTAAGACTGTTGAGGAGACTATTCATGTTAAGTTTGATGATAGTTCCCAACCAAGGAAGGAAGATGATACAGATAGTGAAACACCTTCAATGCCTTTGGTTAAAGAAGCTCCATCATCTGAAACTCAGTTAAACTAGATTGAAGATATTTCAGAGACTCTTGAACTGAAAAGAGATTGGAGATATAAGAGTTCTCATCCCGAAGAGTAATCATAGGAGAGACATCAGAAGGAGTTCGAACAAGGTCCAAGTTCAGAAGAGAAGCTAATGTAGCATTTGTTTCTGAAGTAGATCCTAAGAAGATTGATGAAGCTTTTAAAGATGAAGCATGGATTTTAGCTATGCAAGACGAGCTGAACCAATTTACTAGGAACAAAGTTTGGTCCTGTAAGTGTAAGTCGACTTGTACATGATGTAAGTCGACTTATGCTTGCTCGGTGCTGCTGATAAGTCGACTTATGTGTGTACAGTACCGTTAGATTGTTAGATTAGTGCCCTAAAGGCAATCCCCTTTAGCGCGTTTTGTTCATAGTCATGTACAGACTTTATGAATAAATAAAGCAAGG
>JAOQMR010000020.1:0-14384 GCA_027563865.1 Erythroxylum pelleterianum
AAAATATTGTGGATTTCATATTGATGCTTTTTAGGTAATTAGTAATGTGATGCCATGTGGAGTTAGTGTAGTGATTGTTCGTAGTGTGCCTTTATCGTGGGATATGTACCGGAATGGCCTCCGGGTGTTCCGGTGTGTACTCTGCGGTAAAGGGGCGCTACAAAAATGGAGTCCAACAGTTTATAGTATCAGAGCAAAAGTTGGGTTCCGAAAATGGGATCCAACATATATGGTATCAGAGCCTAGAATTAGGATCTTACATAGGCAACTTTTGGGATATGTGTAAATCGCAAAGGTGATTGTTAAGAGTTCGGGCTAATAGAATTAGTGGGAAGAATAATGATCTGTCAGAATATGAGAAAATGAAAAGTTTGTGGATATTTAGAAATAAGAAATATTACATAGTCCGATATGTTAGACATAGATTAAGTATTTGTGGCTATGTTAGTGAATATGGTGACGGAATTTTGTTGTGATATGTATATAAATTGATATGGATGTGAAGATATTTTCATTATATGACTGAGAAGAATTAGAGACATAGGTGGAATTATGCATCGATAATTCTGAATTGACTAAGGATATACACATAGAAGATTCATGAGATGAATGATATATTTAGTAAGAAGAAAAAAATGCATGCAAGATAGGATTTTATCGGTGAATGAGATTAGGAAAAAGATGAAGAATTGAATGAGAAGAGTTAACGCACTCAATATGGTAGCTGAACCATTAAGATATTAGAAGAGGTAAATCCTGGAAAAATTGGAGTATATTGATGTTAAAATGGGATGACTTTGATGATACACACCTAAGCATATGCGATAGTAATTATATTGAGTTTTGGTAATGAGAACATTATGACCTTATAATAACGATAGAAATTGGTCTTCTTGAGGTATTAAGAATGGCTGATAATGTGACGATGATAACAGTTGATTGATAAAGATTGAATGAACAGTATAAATGATAGTAGCAAGAAATCTTCTTTCGAAGAAGAAATTGCATTGAATTAGGTTAAGCATATCAGATAGTCTATATTAACAATAATCAATGAAAGAACAAATCAGAAATGAACATATAGTGATTCAAAAGTGAGTATTGGAGTCCTATTTCTGACAGAGACACAAGCATGAAATTTAGAATATGCTATTGAGAGTGTATGCATTATATTGGTATGGTATTAAAGATTAGAGCGATCCAAGCAAAAATTTGATGATATATCAAATGTATTCGAAAAGTTGAGAAGAGTAGTCGAATACTTGAAGAAAAACGTGTAAATAGTGTGGGTAAGGAAAGTAAAGAGAATTTTGAGGAATTATACTGATATTAATTGTATCGTATGGATTTGGAGATTTTATAGTATACAATGATGTTGTATAAGAGATTTGGATAAAATCCAATGTAGCATAATAAAGTGATTTCATATGTATGGAGACAACTAAAGTCCTATGAGTTGACTATTTGATACATGATTTAAAGCTGTTATATTAATGATTGTTTTGAACGTTTGGAGATAGTATATATATAGGAACATCTTGGATATATATATTCAAGTACAGATCATTAAAGTTTGAGGTAATTAATTGAGTTGAGAAAATTGAGTACGAGACTGAGACAGTGGATAGAAGTACTAAAAGACAATGATTATACACAGTGATAAAGCCAGAAATTTAAGATAGGAGGCCCTAAATAAAATATAGATTTCACAAAAATTTTCATATAAAAACTAAATAAAAAAGTTTTATTAAGAATATAAAATAGTTAAAATTACAATGATCCTCGCCTACTTTTCATAAATTGAAATCTTTTTATAACAAGATCATTGTCAATATTTGCAACAACTTAGTTAAATTATTGATCAAACGATCATACATGCATTCGATGAAACATCCCTAAATCCTGTTATGGAATAAATATTATAAAACTTGTCGATATAAAAAGCAGACGTGACGGAAGAACAAAAAGTCAAGAAAAACGGTCAGACATGCCAACCTTGCCTTACCTTCTTGTGTCGATTGTTACTTGCCACTATACAAAGCTGCCATTGAAGGTGATTGGACCACTGCTTCTAACTTTTTTAAGAAAGATCCCAATTCAATAACTGTCGATGTCACTGAAAAGCCCATGACTGCTCTCCATGTCACTCTTGGTACTGGTCTGTCCTTGAAATTTGTTCAAAACCTTGTGTGATTAATGTCTAATCACCTCCATGTGAACGAAAAATTTTGGAACACCCCTCTTCATACAATTTTTCACAAATCACATTGACGGTGACGGCGTGGCACACTTCAAGAGAGGGTCTTGTTCAGTTAGCAAAGATTTTGATATATTTATATATATATTAAAAATAAAAAAATATTTATTTTTTTTAAATCTTGGGGAGCCCAGTGGCTCCGTCAGTGATTGTACAAATGAATATCTTCCATGTAAAGTTAGTCCTGTATCTGATACAGTAAGCGGAAGTCCCAATAGAAGTGAAGCACGAATTCAGATATTGAGGTTATCAAATCTAGTGCCATAAAGAGTGCAGAATGGAGTTGAATTTGGGGCGAAATGAAGTATTATTAGCCGCATCGAAAATTAAGATCAGTTTCACGTGAACAAAGCCCAAATTGAGGATGCAGAAATTGTGAATCTTACTAAGAAGTTTAAACAAATAGGAAGAATGATACTTTGTGATTGAAATAAGAAGTATGTATACAATAAAGATGATTGAGTAAAGAGATTATTAGAGAAGCATAAATAATAGCCCATGATATACATCCTAGTAGGAATGTGCCAAAACAATATCTAGCGGCTAAGAATGTAGAATCAAGCGATTGAATGTTTAATTGTACCTACAGTCTCAACTATTAGAGATACGCCAACAACTTATATTTTAGAGTCCATAGGAACATGAGATCAATGTATAGTTCTATTTGACTTTAAGCATCACAATCATCATCATAGTGATTTCATTATAATACTGTATGAGGAGTTAGATGATAGAAAGAGTCGTTCGCTCTTAGTTTGTGATGATTAAGGCCTAAAAATGGTTGAAGGCCAAAATTAGTTAGAGATATTACTGATAAGTGAAATTGATCTGTATTAGAAATTAAGTGATTCAAGAAAGATAAATGAGTTGGGTGGATCAACACCAAGGGTATGGAATATAGTGAGATAGACATAAGAGTTAAGTGTATTAACACTACACTGATGTGGATTATTAAGCGAAAGATAAATTTTCTCTGAGAGTATCACCTTGTCAAGGTGTGCTCAGGTTAGGAAAAAGGATTAGCTTAGTCCCACATGAAATGGTCTGTATGAAATAACTATGAGAAGTGATACTGATGAAAGATGTCTTAGATTCGTAATGTGAGATATGTGAGTATGTTAAGAAATATTGATATGATATGATATTGGTGTTATCAACACAGGAAGTAAAAAAATTATAAGCAATCTGAAATATATTGAGGAAATAGTTAAGATAGTGTGGTATCCAAATAAGTCATGGAAGGATTGATTGAATCCGTTAACTAGGGTGATTTGAAAGAAATGATTTAAGTGATGAAGTTAAATGAAAAACGAAGGAGCATAAGAGGAAGTATACCCCAACTTATTGATCAGCTAGATACGAATTTCGAGGACGAAATTCTTTTAAAAGGTGGAGCAATGGTGGGCCCCGGAAATTTTTTCCTTAGTTAATCATGATTTAAAAGAATTTTGAGGTTTTGATAGATTAAATTTTTTTGAGTTAATTATTATGTCAAGGTTAGAATAATTTTATTGCATGGATTAATGGAATTAAAGTGTTAAGGTTATAGGAATGTTCAAGGGTGTTTTTGGCAAGACACTTAAGGTTAAAAGAACATAAGCCTATAAGGAAGGGTAAAATGAACTTTTTGGACTCATTAAGCACATAAAAGGAAGAAGAAATTGTGATCTTGCATTTTAAGAAGAGAGAAGAATGAAAATTGAAGAGAAAAAGAAAGAGTGTCATGAAGAAGAGAGAGAAATACGAAGAGAAGGAGAGAAAGAAGAGAAAACAAGCTAGGGTTTCAATTGTCGTAGCCTTCAAGAGAGATTTTGAGGTTGATCAAGAAGGGAAAAAGGTAGAGGAAGAGAAGAGCTTCCGTTTAAGCCAAAGATCTCTTCATTTGGTGAAGAATCAAGGTAAGATCATTTTGAATCTTTTGGACTTTTGGAAGGATTTTAGTTCATAGAGTTTAGAAAATGCATAGGTTTAAGTATGATAGAACCAAATTTAGTGATTGTGCTTTGTGGGACTTACGATTGAAAACCCTATTGAGTGGGATTTTTGTTATTGTATTAGGGGATCAAAAGAGGCAAGAGAAACTAGAGGAGAGGCACATTTTGAGCAAGTCTTTAAGCAAGGAAATCAAGGTGGGTACATGTTTATAATAGAGGAAATAAGCCACTAATGTTTTCTTTGAGTCAAAGAAGTTTAATGCTTTCAATCGCATCATAAATGTGCATTCATTGCCTTTTAAATGTTTTGAGAAAGTGTTGTATGATTGGTATATGATTTGTGTTATTGTTTTTTGAAATAAAAAATGGAAATGATTTTTGCAAGGATATCAAGCTTATGAAATCAAGTTCGAAAATGTACGATTTTGGGCAATAAGTTTACAAGTCATGAAGTACATGTTATCTAGGTTTGTGGTGATCCCCTAAGTTAAGTCAAGTGCACTTTAACAAAAAGCTTCTCTTGCCTTCCCGCTAGTGGCATGGAGCTCCTTTATGAACTCCCATAAGTTCACGTCTACGCAAAACTATTATGTGGGATTGCATTAGTACGTTATGTTCACAGCTACACATGACCCTTATGGGAAATGTGTAGTACGTTCTGTTTTGGACCCACCCAAACCATTCTGATGTGCTTATATGTTTATGTTATGTGAACAAGTTTGATGTATTCATGTTTTGTAGTTTGAAATTTTGACTACAGTGATGAAAATTTGAGAAACATGTGCTTTATGAACTCAATGAGAATTTTCTATGACAAGTAACTGTTTTCAAAGGTTTTTGCTTGTTTATCAATTATAAACTTGTCACCCACGAGCTTTCAAGCTCACCCCGTTTTTGTCCCATCTTCAGGTGATAGCTAAGAGATCAAGTGATCAAGAGCCTAAAGGAATTACTTCAAATTTGCTATTTTGTATTTTGAGTTTGTTTTGGGAAAACACAATGTTTTAGTCGTATTTCAAGTTTATTTTATTAAGAACCCTTTTTTGTAATTTGAGATTTAAGACGATGATGTAATGTGACTTAGAATGCCATTAAAGTTTCGTAAACTCTTATCTTTTGCTGTTATACAAGTTGTGTATGGATGACGTTGAGTTGGAATTTTAGGACATTTGAAGAAGTTGTCAACTTGAGATGATTATCAACTTGAGTTGATGATGTTATGGAAAAGAAAAATAGGAATTATGAATGATGAGATGTAGTTGAATGGGAAGAGTTGAGATTTGAAAGTTTAATGATGTCAATTTGGTGGTTGAATTGTTATGCTCAAGATATCCCAAGTCTGTATAGTGCAAATTTCAAGTCTTCCATAGGGAAAAAATTCATATTCTGACTTTAGGTGAAAAACTGTATTGATCTAGGCTAAATTAGACAAAGTTGTCTTTTAGAAATTGTAGATTATCTTTCTAGCTTTCCAACGGTATATAGTGTGAAATTTCTGGATATCTGAGTTGAAAGTTATGATCCTTGTAAGTGGAGATGCTCAGGAGTACAGACTGTATCTTCTGTGATGAAGTGTATCGTCTGATGATGACGATCCTTGTAAGTGGAGATGCTCAGGAGTACAGACTGTATCTTTTGTGATGACGTGTATCATCTAGTGATGACGTGTATCTTCTGTGATGATATGTAGTATCGTCTAGTGATGATGTGTATCTTCTGGTGATGACATGTATCTTCTGTGATGATGTGTATCTTTTAGGTACTATTCATCTTGCATCTTCTGGTCCAATTTTGACCCTCTAGATGATAGAATCTATCTTCAAGGTCTTTTGAAAGATGTAGATATGGAAGTCCTCTTTCAAACCGTCCAAAAATGACCTTGATCTGACATCTATAGAGAAAGTGTTGCTAATTGTCCCGAGACAAGTTCAATAGGATTGAGGACAAAACCTTGTTTGATTCTTTCGGCCATAACTTTGTTATCCGATATCCAAATGAGATGATTCTTGTCTTTAAATAAACTAGAGACATAGAAATACAAACATTTTGAAGGAATCAATTTTTAATTCCAATTTGAGGTTTCCCAAAATCTGTGCGGAAGGATGGGAAAATGAGTTTATTTTTTATGTTTGATTGGTGTGGGACGCCACCCTTATGGAATGATGGCTAATGAGGGTTCATGAAAATAACCCTATAGTATGATAAGCTCACTTTCATGACTCCCAGAGTTGGACTTGGGAAACAGAGTCCAATAGTTTATGGTATTAGAGCAAGAGTTGGGTTCCGGAAACGGGATCCAACAACTATTATTTCCAATTATCTCTTCATTAATTACGATCATGTAAAGGGCCTTATTAGAAATAAAAATTATAACAAGGTTTCATCAGAATGTGTAAAACCTTTTTAATAAAAGAAAATATTAATAAAAGCTCTAATTTTTTAAAGACTATTTAGTATTAAGGTCTCTTTCCTCTAACCATTGGATATTTGACTTTTGCTTCAACAATGAGTAATAATTATTTGGGCATGTGGTGGGTACGAATTAGCCTTTCATTGGATTTACATAGATCATTGTCAAGTTGTGCATAAAATTGCTCTTAGGCCTTTGAGAGGAGTTCTACATGGTCAGTGGTGGATTTCAATCTATAATTTAAGGACTTAAGTTATTCTGTAGTAGCACATAATTTCCTGACACGATGATAAACATAAAATCTATGGACTTGGACCATCATACATATCTTGATTGCTTTCTTACAGCCCAGAGCATTGATCAAGTGGTTGTAAAACCTGAAGGGAGCCTTCCTAACTTTTTTCTCCGTGAGATTGCTAATTTTGATAAGATTATAGTCAAATGATAATTTACCTGCAAAGGAAGCTTTATTGAGTGGAAAGGAAGTTTGCAACTAATGGTTAACTATAGCTTGATCCAATTTCTTTTAAATTAGCCAATATCCACTCAGATTGTTTGACTAGGTTAAAAATTTTCCATCATAATTCTTGTTCATTAGCCACAATAAATTTAAGCTAGTTCTCAAGTATTTACTCATACATTTGGGGTCGTTCCTTATACCTTCAACTTCTATTAGGTAGATAGTTATATTGAAATCATCCAATATTTAGGGATCTACCATCCTGTTTCCCTCCACCTTTAATTCAATTTCTAAGAGACCTGTGATAAGGGGATTTTTTTTATTTAGATAGCTATGTAGTATCTCTTGTCTTTTGGGTCAATTATGCCCCTTAGTATTACAAGATGAAATGGACGTTTGGGGGAAAGAAACTTGCAAGATTTGGGCTTAGTCTTCATCCCTAACAGTAACAAGTTTGATGCAAGTTTCATGATGTTAGGGATCTTAGTTTGGGATGTTTTAAGATAGGGTTAGACATAGTCTCTTTCCCCTTCCCCTCTATTGAATTCGATGCTAGAGCTTCTAGGTTTGGATCATAACACTTATCACCTATGGTATTTCTTGTACCTGATGAATTAGGTAACACAGCCTCATCCCTTAAGGGATCCTTGCTGTATTCCTAAATAATGGTTACAATAGGCTTATTGAGTTCTATAAGTTTGATAGTTCTATAGCTAGTAAGGTTACTTAATTCAGTAAGCTCCTTAAAGTATCCTCTAGAGAATAATCTCCCTGTAAGTTTCCATTGCTTGAGATAGGATTCTAATGGTGGCTTCCACTAGTAACGTATCTCCATATTACTCATTATTCTATCTAAGTTTCAAAATTGGGATATATTTAGGGAGTTCTTGATTTGATGTTTACCTCAATACAAACTCTCAAATAACCTAACATTTTGACTCTTACTATGGTTGCTTCCATGCTCAATGGTTTCCCTATAAAACTTTTTAGGTGACTTATCCCCATAGTAGTCAACTAATCGAGGGGATATCATGCAAATTCACTCGCAACGACAAATGTTCAATACTTAGTTTGATGACGTCCAACCCTGGTCTCCGCTTTTGTAATAGTATTGACATACTATTTAAATGCCACAAACCTTGATTTAGTATCCTGTTCATTCCCTGTGCAGAGTTAAATTTGAATATAAAGCTTCTTTGGTTATAGATGAGTAGATCTTCCATTCCCTCTCCTTTCCAGTTTATAAATGCCTACTATTATATGAGGGGAAAAACTAGATGTTTCTTTAAGAAGAGCCCCACTAGAGTTTTTGACCATCTTGAGGCACCAACCTTGAGAGTTTTGAGAGGTGGGACAATGATCTTACCATCTTTATAAGAGGTAAGAGGAAAATAGATTAGCTCTAGACTTGGGTTGGAACCTTTATAATCTATTTCCTGTGAACTTACTAGGGGCAACCTCTTCCAAAGTAGCCTCAATGTTAGGCACAAATTGAGGGTTAGGGTTTGGGGAATTAACTAGAGGGAAAGAAGGTGGCTTTGGGGGTTAAGTATAGAGACTTACACACTAAGGTGCCTAAAGTGGCTTGAGAAGGGTTCGGTGGCAGGCTCTTGTGGTTGAGAATGGTCCCTTTAGTTATTGAGGGAGCTTTGAGTAGAGGAGGGAAGTCAGAGTTAGAAGGGCTAGCTGGAGAAGTGACCATCTAGAGATTAGGAGAAACCATGTTAAACCAAAATAAAATAAACTCTAGAAATGGTAAGAGAGGTATAAGCAAAAAGAGATAGGAAAGGAACGAGCTAAAACTATAAGAACAAAGAGAGGAAGCTAGTCGAAAAACTTAGTTGAGGATGGGAGTGGCAAGGAGGAACTCATTATGATCTAATTTCTTGATTTTTTCATTACTATATAGTTGAATAAAAATTGGTACTATACCACTACTTAATTATAGGTAACCAATTGTTTCAATTAGAAGGAAAATCACTAGTTATATAATTAAGGTAAGGCTTCAATGCCTTACTGACAATTTCTATTGGTCCAACTATTTATGGATAGTAAGCAATAGAATATCGAAGTGTCACTCTTTGTGCCCTAAATAATAAGAGTGTCTTAAAGAACTTCAAAAACAAACTAGTAAATGTAATTTTTATTTTGTGACCCATATCGAACCATATTATTGATATATTACATTATAAAGGATGATATCCTGACTAGTGCACCCTCACCAAAACTATAGTAAAGGAGATCGATAAGTATAAATCTAAAGTTCGAAGTCAGTTTAATCTACTGGAATGAGGTTGTACGTTGTGGCTTAGTATGTAAGCTACTATTTAGGATTGAATTGCTAGTTTCTTATATAAGAATTGCATCCTTTCAACTGAATAAGTAATCTCTAACCCAAACCTATAGAAGGCATCACTCTGGCTCTTCTGATAATGACATAATGGCTTCCCATTATGAAAACTTAACCTCCTTCCCTCTAATGGTAAACTAAGATGCTCTTCAGACATAAAAATCTTAATGCCTTAATGGCGGACTATATTGCCATAAGTTTTAGTTTAGGCTCATCAATAATGTTAGCTCAAAACTCCATCACTAACTCAAGGAAGTAATCTTCCTAATGAGCAAACAAACTTTTCCTCAAATTACAAAAAAATTACCATGAAAATTTTCTCAAATCAGCATTCGTGATTTTTTTAACCACCACATTTTTTTGCATCTCTTATTGTACCATTCTTCATTTCTCCAGTTCTTAAACCTACGAACTTCCTTTAAAGGAGGAGGTATCAAAGAATAAACATCATGAATCCTCTTTCTTATAGCCATTATTTTTAGTCTAAAGTTCATCTTTAAGCATACAAGGCAATTAACTACACCAACAATGTCACTAAGTTTCAGTAATCCACTATTTCAACAATACACAATTGGTCAACATAAATCCCATATTATAAAGCATATAATACTAATATTAATGCAAATTCTAATAATTTTGAGTTATTTGTATATAATAGTCCATAATAACCAATATGCCCAAATCACAAGTTGATCTAACTCAAGCAACCACTTATCAACTTTGATATTTTACTACCATAGGATTGAAGAAATCACTTTCTTAGAGGATAATAGAACCTAAAATATGTGTCAAATATCTCCATAAACTCTTATAGTGAAAATCTCTAACCCCAAACCCCCCCTCCCAAAAAAATCACTTTTAAGGGCAAGGAGAGATGGGTTACGTATGATTTTATGTTAGGGATGGGTTTAATTTAGTGATAAAAGTGAAAGATTGGGTGAAAAAGGAGGATTTAGGATGTTAAAAAGTGACAAAGAAGAGGGACTTAGGATTTTGAGAAAGAAAAATGTTGAGTTTGGTTTATTTAGTATCGGGATTTAGGATGCAACCGGTATTAGATATATTTTAGACACTGATGTCGGTTAGCTTCTGTTTCCTCAATATTTTGCTCTGTCTTAAGATTAGCATCGAACACATCTTAACACCAATACCTATTTGCTTTTGTTTCCTTATTGTTCTACTCAGTTTTGAGACTAGCATCGAATATATTACTCATATTAGCACTGGTTAGCTTTTGTTTCCTATTACTTCCTTGTGTTGTTTTGACATTATGCTTATCCTACAATACAGAACAGGGTTAGCTAGCTTCTATTTCGTTATTTCATTCTTTAACTTCATCTTTTATCTTCTTTCTGCTAACTCTTCTCTTCTATGACCTTTAGCTCAATATAACTGATATATATGTATAAGTTAACAAGCAAAAATGCAAAAATTATACTTTAAAACATGTAAAATACTAAAAAAAAAGAAAATATGTTAGTCAAGATACAATACTAAGGAAAAAAGATTAAAAATTTCAATCACCCTCCACACTTAAACAACACATTATCCTTAAATTCAGACAAATAAGAAAATAAACTTAATCATAAGAAGTAATGAAGATAGATATATCTCTCTTAACAAAAATTATCAAAGAAAAGAAAATATATAATAATAGAAATTGAAAATCAAAGAAATTAAAATAAAGATAGAGAAATAATCTACAAGTTACCTCATAATAAGTGTTTCTTTAAAAGTCTTTTAGCTGGACTTCTCACTCAAGCTCTTCACTTATCCAAGATCTCTAATTGGATGAGCTCATGTACCTTCCTATACATAACCCAAAGAAGGAGAGCATTTAATAAGATAAATCTTATGGTCTCCTATCTGCGCATAATGCCAATAGGGAGTCAATGTCTTTAACTCAAGGTCAAATGTTTCTTTAATAGATGGTAAGGGTTTAAGCTTTACTTCTAACCTAAAAGCATCATCACTAGGGATATGATCATCCTAATTTCCCTCAAATACTAAAGTTCTACATGTTTTAACAATATTATCGCTACTAACTTTAGGTACATCATCCATAATAGATTTCCATAACGTCCGTCGTAAGACATTAATCATCAAGTTCAAAAAGTCTTTTTTAAGGATTTGTAGATGTGAAACTTTGCCTTTTCCTTATCCACGCAAAATGTCAACTTTTCTTCAGCCACATAAATTATAGTCCCTTTAGTGGCAAAAAATGATCTCTCTAAGATGATGGGAATTCTAATGTCATGCTCTATATCTATTACTAAAAAGTCGATAAGAAAGATAAATTTTTCTACTTTAATAAGTAGGTCTTCCACTACTTTAATTAGTTACTTAATAGATCAGTCTACTAGTTAGAGTGATACATTTGTACGCTTGATTCCCCTCATTTTAATATTCCTAAAAATAGATAAAATAATAAGATTTACAATGGCACCTTAATCACATAAGCATTTAATAATAACATTAGAAGCATTAAATTTATAAAGAATAGTGAAACTCTATAGATCATTTAGCTTTGAAGCTAATTTGTTATATGATATCACATTGCACTCAACTTTAAAGGTAATTTGTTATATGATGTAACACTGCAATCATTGGTAGTATCATACTCCTTCAAAAACTTCACATAACACTGCATCTAAGCTAATGCTTTCTCGAAGGGTATATTGATGTGAAAATTTTTAAAGCTCTTAAATAAATTCTCAAAGTTGTCTTCATTTGTCTTCTTTTTTCTACCTTTGAGTGAATGAAATTGGTGGTATATAGGGCTACACATTAATTCAAGGGCTTTTCTCTTAATCAACAATGTTTGAAGTTGAAATTGACATCAATTTACTCTTATATATCTCGTTCTCACTCTCTTCCTTAAGCTTTACCAACTTCTTCATCTCCTCCTCTTTAGTAACTTCAGCATCAAGAGTTTTTCCACTCCTATATTTAATGACTAACACTTAATCTCTATACTTCACCTCAGTATTACTCAAAAGTTTCTTTAACCCTATTCACTTACCACCTTTGCTAGTTAACTCATTTGTAGCTCCAAGTTATGAATGGATGCATTACTTGACTGTACCACTTTTCTAAATTTGTACCAATAGAAGATATGAACCACTTGAACATCTTCATCCCATTTTCCTATGATGGTTGTTATTATTAGAATAAGCAATGTTTTCAGGACATAAGTGTTTCCATAGGTTTGTCTACTCTAGCTCCCTAGTCCATCCATGAGAAATTTGGGTGATTCCTCTAACCAGAATTGTAAGCATTGGAGAAAAGATCATTGTTGATAAATTTTTTATCCTCCATAAGCAGCCATGTAATTCACTTCCTTATAGTGATTCAACATAGACTCCATATTCATGCATATATAAGGATGCCTCATTTATTCCACATCTATAGAATACCTCCTTATTGCCTATGCCTCAGCTTATAAACATCTTTATTTAGTTTGATAGATTAACTACTTTTGATGCCAAGTTTAAAGATGCTTGCACCTTATAAATGGAAACTTTTTGACTTTTCCCTTCTCATTTTATTTACAAACTTCTAGCGAAGGTCTTGAAGATATCCTTAATCTCGTCCACAATTTTTGTATATATGGTCCCTAACTAAGGTTTGACATATAAGTTTAAGGCCTTCATAGAAAGAACTATATAACTAGTTGCAATGAATATTGATGTATGGACACTAGATGAGTAAGGATCTATATCAGTCACAAGCTTCGTGGAATACTTCCCCCTCTTTTTATGCAAAGCTCTAAATTTGTATCCTCAGCTTGGTGGTCTTATGTAGAGGGAAAAATATTAGTATAAAGGAATCATTCACTTGGCTGCACTGCTCAAGAGAATCTACCTCGATCAAAATCAACCATGTCCTTGCTTTATCTCTCTTGTAATAAGGAAAATGCCATATCTAAAATCTCATCTTTTATAAGGTCACTCAATGTAAGAGTCTAGATCACCGAATAGAATTCTATGATAAATGTAATTATTTCTTCAATAGGTGATCTCTTGAATGTCAGTTACAAGGGGAAACAAATTTGCTTTAACTCATATCTTATGCCATCTAATTTAGTCTGTTACATAAGAGGCTTGCATTTATTACCAGTATTTGAATGTCCCTTATGCTAGTTTTGTTGGGAATCCGATTCCCAGAATGGGAAATCCCAGTGCATTCATTAGATGAATGCGATGCGGAATAACAGCAAAACTGTTCTGGGATCTTCCCTTACCCAGGATCTTGCATCTGTATGAAGAATCAAACCAAAACGACCAAAGTAGACCGTCTCTAACGGTATCCACGCAGAGATTAGAAAACTCAACCGAATCAAACTCTTTGAATTCGGAAATAGCCAGAACAAATTAAAGAGTGCTAGGTCTTACCTTTGTCCTTGGAGAGCTACGGAAATGACATTGATGGAGCTTGGAGAAGATGAAGTTCGTTGGTTGCTGAAGAGAGAAGAACATGAAAACCCTTTTCCACCTTTACTTAACACTTAAGTAATTTGTTCTTCTGTCTCAACCCCCATAACCCATCCACTAAGCTAGCTTCTTATATATGTCTTAAAACTTTTCAAGACTCAATAGGAAGCATGCAAGTGGAAGGCTAATGACCATTCATTATTTAATCTAATTAAATAATCAAGCTTTGAATTTTCAAAGCTTATCCTCTCTTCTTCCATTTTCCAACGACAACTATATATATATTTATATATTAATTAATTAATTAATTACTTAATTAATTAATTGATATATAATTGCTGAGGTCCAGTCAAACTGGGGTCGGTCCTACCGGCCTACCGGGCCCCGGTACCGAAAAGTCACCAGAAACTTTTCTTAGCAATATCAATGTCGCGATCTCATCGGGACATATCCCAATCTCATTGGGATCCTTTTAATCCTAATGCTCTCCATAATTGGATCTCTGTCCAATACTATTTTACAGATTCTCCGAATCACTCT
>JAOQMR010000025.1:0-18470 GCA_027563865.1 Erythroxylum pelleterianum
CGATTGAGGCGTTTTCTGTTTTCATTTGACCTAGAGACATGAAATTTCGTATTAGCTTAGAAATCGGATTTACTTATAGGCCCTACGCAGATAAATTTTATTGGAAGATAATTAGGATAAATTTATCAAGTTTTATTCGGATGGCAGTGAAATCAGTTCATTTGAGGTTTCTTTCGTGGTGAGGAATCCTTTCCTTGTGACGCGCGCGTCCAGATGTCACGTAGGATGTTGGACACGTGTCGCACCAGGGAAGGGTTCCAACAATTACGGTCATTTCACAGACAAATAGGCTATAAAATTTGCAGTCAGCGCGCGTGGAGGAACAATACACGGCTAAGGGTTTTTTTTGTAGCAAAAGTGAAAACATAAGGTTAATAGAGTAACATTTTATATCTCAGGGTTTAATTAGCTACTTTCCTATAACACAGGGGTCGCTACAGCAATTTTATCGCTAATTAACAGTATGAATTAATTAGCTTATACACGAATATTAGTGTACGCAAAGGGTTATTCTTAGAACTTATCATCTGATGGAGAGCTTGTAAAGATTGATGCTTAAAACTTCTCATTTGATTATGCGTCTGCAAATAAGCTGTATTGTGAGACGTCCTTGACGATTAAGCGGACTGCAGAAATTGAGGTTACTACTGTAAGTAGAGAAAAGGCAATAACATTGAACCAGTGCCAAATCTTCTTCTCTATTCTTGTCGTCTTTCCCTTTACCTGTGACACACAGATCGAACAAAGCATACGTGCACTCAGTTATAGGCTAGTAAATTAACTTATTGTAAAGAGGGTGAAAGAAACAATAATCAATTAATCACCTTGAGGAAGATCATGCTTGGGAAGACAAAGGTGAGAGTAGTGAGAGAGAATGCTCCTACCAAAGTGACAAAGTCTCCCATGAAAGGAAAAGCCGTTGTGATGAAGGTGTTTGCGGTGTAGAAGAAAGCACGAAGGACGAAAAGCCTCTTAACATTTTTGCTTGAATGCAATTTCTCCTTCACGTCTAGGAACTTGGTATCAAGTGCCTCATGAACCGGTGCGGCGAACGTCTGTTTTATTTATGTTTTTCAATTGACTTAAGTTGGAACAATAGTAGACTACAGTTGAAATAGCACAAAAGAAAAGAGCACATAAGAAAAAGTGAATATGGTACACACGTATTCTAAAGAAAGAAGATAACTACGTTTAGTATTCCTCTTCAGGAATTATACGCTAGAAGTTGATAAACTAGCTAATTTCTAAATTAACAATAAAGGAAAAAGGCAACTAACGTTGGATCTTGATATCATGGAGAGTACAGATCCTCTGTCTAATATTATAGTATTTTATTGTGTCCAATAAATCTTAGTCATTTATTTATGTAAGTCCTACATGGGTCTAACGTAGGTCTCACAAAATAAATGGCTGAGATTCCACGAAACAGAATAAGACAAATTAATATTAGATAGAAGATCTGGACTCATCCAGAGAGAGTAAGCCAGCCGTTACAAAAGAATCAAAGAGTTGACTTTGACATTAATGGCAAGCAAGACCCACATAAAATGACATTTATGTCCGGCAATGAAATTGTAAAGGAAAACAGAACGACCAAAAAACCTTTAGCTTGATGTTGCTATCTCGATGGAATGATTCGGACTTTAGTAAATGAGACGGAAACGTTGTCACTTATCAATACCAATTTAAACTTGTCATTAGACATTTAGGACTTAAGAAACCAAACTAACGAGAAGTATAGAGATCATACCATTTGGGAGATTATAGACTGTAGAAACACTAGAAGGTTTATTAGAATTTTCACCCACTTAGGACCTGAAATCTGCTGCGGAAGGTACCACGAAACAGATGAACCATAAGCCCAGTATCCAACCACAGTCACGCCGTAATAAAAGAGGATTCCCACTGTGAACTGTGTTACCAAAGCTTTCCTCATATTCGTCACTGCCGGCTGCCGCAAAGTTGACTGCCATTGCAAAAAATGAACATTTAGATCAAACTTAATAAACATGTTTATCAAATGCTTACATATGCTTTTGATATGTTCTCTATTGCTCTACCTGGATTTCTGGTAGCAACCCTCCGGAGTTGGCAGCAATGAGTGCTGAAATTGAAGCAAAAGCATTGAAGACTTTGCCCACTTGGCTTCCCCCAACGTCGTAGCTCCTGTTTTTATTTGATCGTCCTGGCAGGTTATTGAGAGAGAAAGAGATACGTAAGCTACATACATAAAGCAAACACCAAGAAGGGTGAGGCTACTTGCTAGTATGGGCCCTGGAAACTTGGAACAGGACTACTATGTACCATCATCAACAACCATAACGACAAGGAGGATAACATAAGCAGAAGTGATAACAGCAGAGACCATCAGCCACGTCCTCATAGCGGACATTGTTGGGATCAGAAAAGCGAATAAGAAATAGGCCAGTCCAGCGAAGATGATGTAATATTGAAGCCTCCATGTTGAGTCGCTGAAAGCCAATTGCATTTCCTATATAGCAAGCAAAAAGGAAAAGCATATCTATTTTACAACCAATACCAGACACAGGAAAAGCTACGGATATATACAAACAATTCTGTGCAATATACCTTCAAAGCTCTTCCTCCAAGGAGAATGAAACCCATGTTGGCGAGAATAAACGACGTAAACTGGCTAAAATATGTGAGGTAATAGAAATATTTTCCTGCAAAAAGATGTAAAGAAAAAGCATCCTATCACACACTTTTTATGTATTTATTATAGGGTGAGACGAGAATAAAAGATACAGGTAGATGTTTACACACCGAAAGCAAACCCCATAAGGTCTCTGTATCTGATAAACCTCTTGCCTTCAATGAAATGAAACGCAGCTAAGAGCCAGTTAGCATAAGCACTATAGAAGCCGATGACAAGTAGGATTATGATACTCCATGTCCAACCTAGAGGCACCATTATCAGACTTGAAAAACTCAGTATGTACCCACAGTTGAAGCATGTCACCAGCATAAATCCCACTTGTTTCCAAGAATCTGCGGTGTCAAATTAAATTCAGGTCATGAAAATTATTAACAGAATTAAGAAGGTTTTGAAAAAAAATTATGAATATTTTTCACTGAACAGTATTTTTCAGAGAAGTAGAAGCCCCTACAACAAAATCTGGTCATTCACTGTCTTAGATGTTGGATAGTCGCAAAGATTAAGAGATTAAACAAGAGGCATGTATATACCTTGGCCAACCGTATGAGCCGAAGCGCTGACACTTTGATCATCAGGCCCATTAGGATTAACATGAGCCCCATCTTCGATATTCATCAATTCTACGCTGTTTACTCTTCCTGCAGACTCCATCTCGATCCCAAGAGTTAGCCCTCTTCAATTCTTTAACGTCTTCCAAATGCATATCCTACAGATGGGCAGTGCTTTACTTATAGAAACTAGTGGGGACTCTCACTTTGAACTTTTTGTTTCTTACTTCTCTCTAAGGTCTTTCTATTGGCTTATCCACTTGTCAATTAATGCAGCGACTGAATTGAACTCATGCCAAAGTTCTTGGCTGGCACTAGTGAGGTTTGACTGGTTTCATTGAAATTATTCTGCAACTACGCTTGCAACTGGTCCCATGAACGAATTAATTTTTCATCATTTTGACTACGAACATGTATATGCTGCGATAAGCCAAAGAAATCCATGTTTGTCAATTTTGTGATTCATTGTGATTTTCAGAATCTTTCTAGAACCAAAAACAGGTTCATAATTGACTCTTATGTGTCTTAGAAAATTAAAAAAGAATATTAGGGGACAGTTTAGTTCTACAGTTAATCTTAATTGAATGACAACAATGTATTAAAAATAGTTTTTAGACGTATAAAGTCATACTTATTCCAAGGTCTTAAACACGTTCTCACATGTTCCCTCGACTACATTTCGAAAGAAAAGCTACAAGCCAAAATAAAGTTTCCTGTAATTTATCATTGCATATTAGCCCATTATAACTCGTTTAGAAGGAGATCAAAATCAAACTTCCTGTTCTGTATTGGAAAATTTGATGGAGAGTACTATTCTCTTTTTGAAACAAAGAAGGATTTTCTCAGTGTTGCCATTAATATAGTTTATCTTACTTTTGATTGAACAAGAGCTTTGTTTAAATAATGATGAATATTTCAATAAAATAGAGTAACAAGGTATTTGGTTCACCTGTTGGAATACATAAGAAATAAAATGATGATTCTTTAAGAATGGAATAGATGAGAAATAAAATAGAATGAGTATTATTTAATTTAGTTTATTCTTAAGAATTTCTAATAATGATATAATATCAATGTTTAGTTTGAAAAACATAAATTTAGAATGGTAAAGGAATAATTAACAAAAATGTCAAAATATCCAAGTACTTCTCATTAATTACATTATTATCATCATCATCATCATTATTACGATTAATATAGCAGCTAAGTAATTATTTGAATTCTTTAAGGATATTTTTTCCAATATGTCCTCAATTTTATTCTCAATCACTTGGAATAAAATTGAAATAAATAAAGATGTGAGTGATGTGTTTACTTATTGCTCAAACTTAAGGAATAAGTAAACCATTGGATTATATATTTGATATGTTTTTTTCAACCAAACATGGGAATAACCTATTACCAAAAGTAGATCAGGAATGGAATGATTATTTCAGTCAATTAAATACCCTCTAAGATGTCGTGAAGCTTTTAGCTATTAATTTATGACAAATTTCTTATAATAAGAATTTATTCAATATATGTTAGTTATACTGTTGTATGTAAGTTCAAACAAAAAATTTGGTTCGATGGGATTTTTCTCGTACCTTTTTTCTATGTACAATGAGAAGTGCCAATAAATATTATATATATATATATATATATTGAGAAAAAATTCTGAATTCATAATTATTACTTTTTTATTGCATATAAAAATATATTTCTTTAGGATCAAAAGATTATAAGTTCAAGTTACGGAAATAAACTCTTTGTAAAAATATAAAGAGAAGGTTGTGTATAATTAATATCCCTTTCTCGTATTTTCATAAAATGAGGAGCCTTGTTCAGTAAAATTTGTTGACTTTTACTTTTACTTTTTTAATGCACATCAAATAAAATTTCAAAAAATATATTAGCTCACCAATATTTTTTAATTGCACTAAATAAAATCTTCAAAGAAATAATAATTGAAGAATTTATGGGTTCAAGTTAAATAATAAACTTGATTTAAGTGTTTCTTGGAGTTTCTAATATAAAATAAACTCAATTCCTAATAAAAAATTTTTGAATAGTTTTTTATATATAAATTTCAAATTCTAAGACGTGGACCAATCGAACTGACTCCTAATGTTGACCTTTCATTTTCTCCAAAGTTCATATAATAAGGTAGAACGACAAACACGCAGTGGCTTTAGGCCTACTTACAAGTGACAAACGTGTTTCTTCCTTGTAGGTATCTTTAGGTAGGCTGTCCAAAATTCTTTGAATATTTGCGTGGGGGCAGTTCCAGCCGGTAAAGACTATCCTAGGTGTGTACAAAATGCAAGTGGTACATCGATTACATTATTAATGTATATCTACGATTATGGAGTTGATCTGTTCAAACTTCAAACGGGTGGTGAGAAACAGAGGAACCCAGTGGGTGCTTTGCAGTTCACCCCTTGGAAGATTGTCAAGTTGGCAAGATTGGTTTACCCCACAACGTAACAACACTTTGTAAGGCTTAGAGAGGGACATAGACCGATCGAGTGGGCAGAGGAAGGTATCTGAAATCTATAATTTGGTAGGACTAAGCGAACCCTTCCTCCTTCGAAATGGTCGTTTCTGTAATTCCCACTCGGACAAATGAATCGATCCTTGTCATCATTGCTAGAAATCTTCTTGCGTTTGACACATAATCATCGAGTCATAACCATATCCTGTGCATGTATGACACTCCAGTGGAGGTAACGAAAGGAACAAAATGTAATACGCAGTACATACCTTATTACGTATCTAGGATCAACATGAAAAGATTAAAAATAAAGGTAATGCGGAATATCTAATTTCAGTTTTATCACTGATTCCAATGCCGAATTCAAGCTTCAAATAATCACGAATCTTCTGGGACTTTTATGGAAAGTGTTTCTCGACACGTGGTTTAGGCCTTTGTACAGTTTTCTCAATACATAAGCTCTCCTAACGGGTTAGAGATTCTTTATGCTTACAATTGATATGAGCAACTGTAAGAGACCTTAAATTTTATATAGCTTCCATATCGAGCTTCCCCATCACAAGGTTGATATGGGTCTGGTCAATAATAATTGGGATCCATTTTCTACCTGAACTTCGACCCATTAATCTAGATCATTTATTGGGCCACTTTATTATCTTTATTAGAATCAAATTACGTAACTTAACCGATAATTTATTTAAAAACTACAAAAATGCAATTAATAGTTTTCCAACTTTATAGGAAAGGAAAAAATTGTCCAATATTCTCTCCTTTGGATAAGCATTAATTGCAGTTTTGACTCTAGTTTAAAAAATTGGTTAAGCCACGATTCTTAATTAGTCGACTAGGTTTTAAAAACAAAACATTTGATCCAAAGATAATGAAAGTCTTTCATTATGTCCTGCAAGGCTTTCGATACCGAAAAGTATCAGATACATGTGTCATGTGCGACACAGATCCAATACAATCACGTATACCTAATACCTCACTAACATGAATGGACAAATGGAGTGTGGCAAACTATGATGATATCTTTATGATCTAAATTATATCATCTTCGTTTGTAGGTCTCGATTCCTCTAACTTTATGCTAAACCGCATATGCTAAACTGTATTAAAGAAATACTGTTTTCTCTCACCTAATGCTAAATAGCATTAGAGAAAACCTTTATGTTCTCCAACTAAATGCTAAACTACATTAGAGAACCTTTATGGGATTAAAACCTTATATCTCCCTATGTCATGTCAAATTCATGGATATCCATACTAAAACTGTATGCGTCTAAATGACATAAGCACAAGGTTAGTCTGTATATATGCCCAATGACCTTTAAAAGCTTAAGTTCTACACAAATCTTAAGACTTTTGTACGTATTATGACAATATATGACAACATATATTACTGAGGATAAACAATGATCATCATTATCGATGAACCTTCATACTATCATAATACATCAAAATATACAAATGTACATGAAACAAACATAACGATCCCCTAACTAATAGTGTCTAAAGACATCAAAACACCCATATTGTATACTTGCATCACAAGCACAAGTGGGCGACGTCCTTTAGTTAAAGGATCTACTCACAATTTCTCAGTTTTTAAATGCTTCAAACCTTAATGTCACCTTTTCGTATCAACACGTTTATGACCAACTAATTGACCTTTAAATGCTAAGACCTTGTGATATTCTTTATTGCTATTAAATAACATAGTAAGAAGATTACTACAGTATAACCGAATGAGTTTAGCCACTGAATCAACCACAGACAACTTAGAAATCAAATTTCTGAGCTAAATTGTCTAAGAAGCAACCCTATAGCATACACTCTGCATGCATAGTTGAGGAAGTTACCTGTGTCTTCTTGACACACTTCCATGACATTATACCATCTGCAAACTTAAATTGTAACCTTAAGTGGACTTTCGATCATTTGGACATATAGGTAAAATCTGAATTTGAATTCCTTACGAGATTTAGTCTGTTGACTTTTTTATATGTTAACATATAATCCATAATTCCTTTTAGTATCTCAACACTCGCTAGACTGCATTCCAATGGTCTACAACTAGATTAACCAAATATTGACCAAACAGTCAAACAATAAATGCAATGTCCTATTTAGTACATAGCCGAGCATACATCACGCTATCAACCATACTAGATTATGGAACATTCCTCTTAACCTCTCTCTTTACTTTATTCTTTGGATATTGTACTAAAGATTATCTCTCATTATGAGAAACAAGTGCTACGATAGGTTTACTGTTAATCGTATTAAACCTTTGTAATACATACTCAATGTATGCATTCTATAAGAGGTCTGATGAGTGTCGAGATTTGTCCCGGTGAATTTGAATACTTAGGACAGAAGATGCTACACTAAGATCTTTCAGGTTAAATTTCTTGACCAAAAGTTGCTTAACCTCAGACAACATAGTCAAGTAATTTTACGTGAGTAATATATCAACCACATGCAGTAATAGGAAGATAACTTTGCTCTCCTTGGCCTCATAGAACAAGCATCTTTTTAACTTTATTTTCCATGAAGCCGAAAGAGGCTAAACCTTATCAAATGTAAGGTATCACTTTTAAAAGGTTTAATATAAACCATATATTGATCTGCATAATGCGCAAACCATGTCAGTTCCATCTGAATCCTGAAATTTTATAGGTTATATCATATATACCACTTTATAAAGGTCTTTACTCAGGAAAGAGATTTTGACAGTCATCTGATGTAACTATATACCATCATGAGCTACAATTTCCTTAATCACTTAAAATGTATCCTACGAGGATACAAGAGAAAAGGTAACTTAAAGTCAACCTTTCTCTCTGAGTGAACCATCAAGCGACTTAGCAAGCCCATAAACTGCTAAACTTTATCCTGAAATCCTTTAGGTCTTAAAACTTCATTTACAACTGATGAGTTTGTAGTTCCGCTGCAAATCAACTAGCTCTCATACCTTACTATGCTCTATGGCTTGCATCTCGTCATTCATCGCATCCCACGATATATCCGTATTAGGTCCAGAAACAGTTTCTGTAAAAATAACTAGATCCATAAAATGTCTAATAACATAGTCCTATACACTTGATAGACTATATAATCAGATGGAATAACAGGTCATCTCACTCTAGTGAATATATTTAACTGTATTAGACCTTGTACCCCCAGGAACCTCTGTGCCTATAGGTATAGGTTCTTGTTCCTGTACAGGCACGGTACGATGACCTAGATCCACCAGATTTAACTGTATGAGTAGCGGTCACATGATAACTGTAGTATCCATCTTGCTGTCACCTGAAAGGTCAAAGGACCCACCATCATCATAGACATTGTATTCCAAAAACTTAGTTGTTTGTAATTCCATTATTCTGGTCCCTCCTTCTCTACAGTAAAACCTGTAGCCTTAAAATGGTCGATATATCTTACTAAATAGTAATGAGGATATTTCTTTATAAGGATTATACTATCTCAGTAGGGCAGACCATCACACGAATATGTGGAATTTTTAACTTTTAAATAATTAGGTAGATTAATCCTGCTCTGCATTGACTTCTTCAAGTCCTTTAGGGTTCAATTATGTCTTTTAGTAATACATCATTTTGCTCAGAGCTACTCGGCGTAGTTAATTAAGTCACTATTTCAACTGATTCCAAATATCTGAGAAACAGATCTTTTAAAGTCCTGAAACCCATGTTTGTCATGATATTCTCCTCCACAGTTAAATGTGACTATCTTGATGAACTTTCCCAAGTGGTTCTCAACCTTTAGTCTTTAAGCAAGAACACATAATTGTGATGGGAATAATTATCAATAATTGTCAGAATACATTTAGAATTGCATAATGCAATTGTATAAGGTCTACCGATATCTTTATGTATCAAAATCAACAAGTTAAAAGCATGAGTTGATCTCAATTTCCTTATGAGTCAACTTACCCCTGCAATAGTCAACATATATTCCCAAATCATCATAATCTAGAATTGAGAAATGCTTTCTTTGATTAATCTCTCAACCCTAGCTCTAGAAATGTGGCTTAAAATTTTATGTCACACTATGTATGACTTCGCATTCATCAGGATCCTTCATTTCATAACTTGTTTAGCAAGATACGAAAAGGCATTTATCTAATTCAAAACACATTCTATACAAACCATATGATAAGAAGGTTGTACCGTTATGTTTTGCATTAAACAACAACTATACAAAAAAAGCATTAAATACAAAACATTAACCCTCTTTGTCCAAAATTGATCAAAAGATCACATATAAAATGTGTCGTGTAAAACTCAAATGAACCTTACAATAAAGTTCAGTATATACATCGCCTATAGATATTACTTCCACTTCTTTATTGCTGTGAAACATCAGTTTCTCCTTCTCTTTATTTGGATTTATCCTAGATATGAACCTTTTCATTGTGGAAGTACCTTGATCAGATGTTCCACTAAATAGCCACAATGTACTTAATACGATTATCGCAAATTAGCTTCATAATTGATAAGCCAACGAGGAACCTGATGGTCTCAGTCTTTCCTTTTAAACCTCATACTACTAGTTTCTTTATGTCCCTAGGACCTTTATCAGCACTAGTTTGACCAACGTCAGCATTTGGAGAAGATTTTAACTTTATATCTTCGAACTTTGCGGGCTTCATCTTTGTCTTCCCTTAAGCTGCTTCGAGAGCTGTAGGAGTAGCAAGCTTGAGTTTCTCCTCCTCAGTAACACAATGGGCTATCAAAGAATTGAAGTCCCAACATCTTCATTCTACAGTGAAGATGAATTATTCTTGATAGGTACTCCATTACTCCCCTTTTCTCCTGTATATCTTATGGAGGATAATCCTTTCATCAATGCACTTGTCTCAACACTAGATGAGACTTTGTACCTTTGGGAGACATTATCAAAAAAAACTCCTTCGCTATGTCTCTGTCCAAAAGTCCACTCAGCAGATAGTTAGGAATGGATCTCTTAATGGTCATCAGATATAATATGTTAAACCGATCCTAGTATTTATAGGTTGTTTTATGAACTTTCGAGTTCATGGATGTAGGTGGAGATAGCTTATCCGTCTGTATGGTCATATCAACCACAACTATCTCCATAATATTCAATGCATCCTCTGTCCACTTCTTTGAATTGAAACTAGTAAGGGTCCTCTGTCCACTTCTTTGAATTGAAACTAGTAAGGGTTTCAATGGTGACACTAATTTTGTTGACTGAAAAGGTGACTTCAAGATGATAATGTTTAAATCAGCATAAATGTAGGATAACAGAGATACTCAAAGCCATTGAATAGTATCTTTACTGAAAATCTGGTCACATATATTATGAAACACCTGTGGGGTGAATACATAATATATGCAACTAGACCTCCACAAAAAGTGATCAGAGTACAAATCATCAACTCTTATGACACTACCACCTGTGGGCAAATAGATCATTTCTAGCAATGACTTTTCTCTATCCAATGCCTTTATGCACATTTCAAAATCTCATGTAAGGTCAATACCTATGGGCAGAATAACCAAACATGAGACGAAAGACATCCCCTAACGTATAAGCAGAACAATTCAAAATATTGACAAGAAACTGAATACACAGTCTCATTGTCACACACTCGTGCTGAAAACATTCCCTGAAAATTTCAGTTGAGACTTTCATAAAAGAAAAATCTCAGTAGAGTGATTATCGTGCGTCACCGAATGTTGAACTGACCACCTGAGACATGAAAACCTCATGTATCTCCCTTATGGCAAGTTTGTTGCACGAAAATTTACTAAAAATTGGCTTCAGAATGTCTCAGTTTCTTTTCCAATCGACTATCATGCAATCCTGAACACTGAACATGAGACCCGAAATACAAAAACTTGAAGTATCTCCCTCATATGATATCCGAAGCATGAAAATTCACTCGAAATTGGATTCAGAATACCTTAATTTCTTTTTATGAAGTTAAACTTTAATTTATTATTAATGTAATAAATCCAGAAAATGGAAAAACTTACTTTATAAATTTTCCGGATCCGGAAACTGACCCAAAACACCCAAGGGCACCCTTACGGCAAATCTGGAGTTTTTTGTGTTTTTTTTAAGAATTACTGTAGCTTCGTACGACTGACGTCAACTACTGACGTGGCACAACACGTTAGTACGGGTGGCGTGGGCCACGCATGTGTTGCACGTGCCAGTGCTGACGCGCACTAAATGCGTCTGGCACGTGCGCGTCACTGCCTACCCGCGCGTAGACATCCGTCTATTGTACGACGCGTGCATCGCACACTCTACCACGTGTCCTTCATCCGGTGTGCCATGTGTAAGGACGAGATGTACTACGTGTATTAGCTATGGCATTGGCCTCACTTCAACCATGTGAATGCCTTTGGCAAATTATCATTATTTTATTGGCAATTAAGAGTCAAAGCAGTGTGTACTACGTGTCTGTGTCTATACCTTCACTAATTACGGAACACGGACCACGTGGTATTTATTGTAGAACTGGCAAGTCAGCACTCCAGTGTGCTTCCGTGTTGACAATGAGACGAAAAATGATATGAGGTAAAGGAACGGAAGTTAATTAACTCAATGACTGTCCTCCCACCAAACGGTCTCATTCGTTTGGAGGAATGGTAAGTAAGTTTTCTGATATTTTCCCAATTACTGACAAAAGAAACAAAGAAGAATCCTATGGTTCATTTAGATTTTTCTGGAGCACTAATTCTAAACTTATACAAAAATTATGATTAAGAAATAAAGATGGACTAGCAACTAAAGTAATTGGAAAAGCTGACATTTTGTAGTGCTCCAATAATGCGATAGTCAGAATCTCACATGCAAACCTCTTGAGAGACTTTAGGGGTATGCGGAGGTGACAAGATAATATCCACAACTTGTAATGGGCGTCTTGAATGTAAATTGTAGTGGTCGTCTTGAATAGACAAGTTTAGTTCATGCTACTCTTATCAACTTATTATTTTGGGGTCTGTTTATATTCTATTTGGTAAGAGCGAAACTCTTAACGCTTTTAAAGTACCTCTTCTACGAAGGAGAGTTTGATCTGCTTAATTATGTCTGACGTTCGGGCATTAGTTTTGACTAAGAAGCTCCCTTGTAGCTCTAATGTTTGTCATGCCTTACGACTATAGTTGCTAGAGAGGGTTCTATTTAGGCTCTTTTTGATGTGGTCGCTGGTTTCTTTATTGCTAGTTCTTCTTTTGTGTTGTATATAACGGATTTTTCCTTTTGATGACCTTGTAAATGTTTTTCTATTTATACTAATTTCCTTTTTCAAAAAAAAAACTCTTATCAAAGCATTGATCTATTTCATTTTTATGTTCTTCAATTATCAACATTACTTCTCTTAATAAAAGATATTTAATTACTTTCCAGTTATATTTTTCAAGATACTTACGTTCCAGTTATTTTTTGCTTCAAAAATATTATTTTTAGTTTAACCTATAACTTATTAAGGTAAAGTATAAGGGGGCTAAAAAAAAGACTTGTCATATAAGGTCTACTAACCTAAAGAAATACCAATGGGGTAGGTTCAAATTCTTTTTTTTTTTTTTAAGGAAATTGAATAAATGAAGAAAGGTTAAAGTACATGGCCAAAAAGAATACAAATCAGAAAAAATCAACTACAAAGGAGGAAGTAAGAAAAAGAGGAACTAAGTAGCAATATGAAGCCTCAACAACTGAAAGCAAATAAAGTAAATTGAGAATCTAGGTTCAAATTCTTAGGATGCCATATATATCAAACCAGCCACCATAGAAATCTCTGTTGTTTTATGTTTTATTGATCTGGAAAGCCATTGATTTTCTTTTAAAGATTCATACAAAGATATAGAGCTAAGGAAATAGTTATTTATGTAGGGCATTGGTGTAGTACTTGGGTAACCAAAGGTCTGTGCTTAGTCCGAAAATTGACATGACTAGTGATTATTTTGCGTCCCATTCAAACCGACAAAAGAAACTGCAGGGAGTTGACAAACGGCGTTCATGTTAGAAAAAAGCATCCAGTACGTAGGGCCTATCGGATAGCCTCCAAATGAGACTGAAATGAATGGTTCGTTATAAAGATAAAGAAATGAAGGAATTGAGAAAACAAAAGTCGTTTATAGGAAGAAAGAAATTAACAACTACAAGAAAATTTACACTCGCGGATAACATGATAGGATAGAAACATAATCAATTGAACAAAATCACTTGCGAATTTTCGCTTTAATCCATAAGATAAAGAAACTTGTAGAATCTCCAAACTTGCATAACTTTTTCTACACATTTTTCACTCATTTCAAAATTTTCTAATCCAACTTCTATCTTTTGGTAAATCATATCTTATATATGATTTCTTAACAATTCAACTTTTATCATTATAATGTTTAATTTTATAATGTTTAATTTAATTAACTTATTATGTATGCTTATCCATTCTCTACACATAAAAAAGTTAATTGACCAAAAAGAAAATGATTATATATTACTCATATTTGTCTAATATCCCGCGCAACTAATATACTATGAGAGCATATTATCATACATCTATCAGAAAAATATGACTTACCAACTAACAAGCCGATCCTCACGTAAGTATAATATGCTATACACTAGATTATTTATTGCATCAATCATGATCTCATTCTTATTCTATTTTGTATTTATACTACCTTCTATATAGAAGGTGGGCCCTTTTAATACATATTGATACAAACTAAAATTTGTAATGATCCTCTTCATCTCAATCATTTGAATTAAATTAACTTGCATTTTTTAGAATCTCTTATTATATCAAATTATTCATGATTTTCTATTAATATTCTAAGATAGAAAATATTAATTCAATTATTCGGAATTAGAACCTGAGTAAAAAGGGTACTTTAAATTTGAGGTTCATAAAGCCTCGAAGGATTGTCACACAATAGAAGTTGAGAATATGACTTGTATTATCCTTATTGGTTGAAAATGCACATATGGTATGATTCACATGTTACAATATTGACTTTCTTTTATTAGATTGTATGTCTTTCCTCAAATACTATACATATGATAGTTTAGGTATTGCTTTACTTGAGTTCATTTGTTTATTTATTTAATCCACCCTTCAGATTAAGATCTATTGGGCGAAATACCACTTTTTTTGGGTTATATCATTACTAATAATATTTTACACCCTTTAATATACTTCACATTGGCATTAGTTTTTAAAGCCTTGAGCTCTCATTTTTCATTTATATAAATCGCTTAAAACTTGTCTCATATCAAAATTTACAAAATAATGGAGGCGATCACCCATGTTGCAAGGCATCTTATATTTGTTCGACATTTTTTTTATATCTAGAATTGATTGTTCAACACTTATTTAATTAACATTCATTTTAGAGCATAAAGCTTAACTCAAAATCAAGCATTCTTATCTTTTTAGAATTGAATTTTCATTTAAACTTTATTCTTAAAAATGTTGTTCAATTGTCAATTAAACATATATTGAATTAAGTATTTGATGACGAGCAAACTATGGTCATTAATAATTAGTATTATGAATATTCATGAGATATATCCATTTCTCTTTATGCTACTATGTCTTTAACATAGTTACTTAATATCTAAGTGTTCGATTGGATCTTGATATTTGAGCTTTTTAGTACTCATTTTTCAATGTACTTATTCATACACAACATAGTGTGAGTGAGACTACTAATTTCTTCGAAATAAAGAACCATCTTTGTCTCTTGTTCTTCCCGTAGTATCCATGGAGACGACATATTGTGTAGATGCTCACCTTTAGTAATTGGCATTACAAAAATGCTTTATTATCTTGCATATAAAACTGTTTAAGTATTCGATTGATATATATGTAGCTTATAATAGTAAGAAAGCTCCACTTGAATGATGCTTAAGCTATTTTAGCCACAAAGATGTATGCAACCTTAGTCATATTCTTCATTTTGATCATGGTTGATAGCCAATTTGTTTGTTTGCTTAACAAACTACTTATTATCACTTACTGCCAATAAATATTATCCATGTGAAACAATAAATTACACATTTATCGTCTAGACCTTTTAATAAGTACTAAGTGATCTTTTCCAATCATACTAAAATGATACGACATGATTAGACTAAGAATGTGATATACCACTTACTTCAAGACTATGTTGGACTATATATTAACTTTAACAATCTGAGCATATAATGCTCTTGGCCCTTCTTAATGAAACCTAGTGATTGTACCATATGGATTCCTCCATCTAGTTCTCCATTTAAGTACATAGTCTTTACATCCATTTGACATATATTAAGATCCATTCCAACTACTAAGGCTAGAATTAGTTAAACTAATGTAAACCTTACAATGAATGAGAATTTCTTCTTATAATCGATCACTTCGATTGTGTGCATCCTTTTTTCACTAGACAATTTTATATCTTTTAATAGCTACCATTATTCTTTTACTTAACATTTAAAGAACACATCTTAATAACTACACGTCATTTTGGAAGATTATCCAGGTCTTATACTTAAATAAAAACTCATTAAAATTTATTCTTCTTCTATTGCTATAACTTATTAATCTTTAGCAAGACTAAATAAAGCATTTTCATATTCTTTGGCTTGTTATTCTCTTTTAGAACTACTATAAAGGTTATTCCTTTCAACTTCCAAATTGTTTAAGGAATAATCCGCTTATAATATAGGTATAATGAAAATTCGAGAAATGAATATATATATTCATATTACTCCCACTTGACCTAGATAGTGGTAAAGAGCTTCTACCGAGTTGAAATCATCGTTGATCAAAAACCAATTCATCATCTCCTAAATTGCTCCCACTTAGATCAACACCATTTAATTGTTCTTATCTTACAAGATCATTTTGATTCAAGTCTTTCATAAAGGGATAAGTTTTGAACCATCTCCTCTTGCTTTGGAAAATCATTATCTAAGAATGAGATATCTTATAACATAACTTCAAATTCTTGTTTATTACCCTATTCACCTTTAAAGATATATCCTTTATAACTTCAAAAATATCTTTTAAAGATACTCTTCCTCCTTTTGGAACATAAAATCTCATACTTATAAGAAGGACCATGAATATTGGTAACAAACACATCATCAAGAAATTATATATAATTAATCAGGTCTCTTACCTGTCTATATCGCATATAGAGTTTTAGGATATGATTTGATAGGCATCCTATCAAGTACAAATGTGATCATCAATGAGACATCACTGTAACGGGTGATAGGAAAATTTGCATATGCCATTATACACTTAACCACAAGAAGATTACAATTTCTCATCTCTACACCACCATCTTGTTAGTAGATTCATATGATAGTCATTAGCTATCTTATTTAATTTTCATCACATAACTTCTTAAATTAATCAAGTAACTTTTCTTATACTTAATTAGTTCTTGAAGTTTTTATTGGCTAAATTTTACTTTTTATTGGGGCCATTGGGAAATCTGCATAGAAAGGATCGCATACCTGGTCACTCGATGCTATGGAGGGCCCCACTCTAGTGTCAACTTCAATTAATGCAGCTACTATGGTAACGGCTGGCGTTTTCATGATAACAAGGTGCTCCCTTTTATTTGAATACTCACCTCAAAGGTTTTCAATGTTGAGCCATAGTGTCCTTCTTAAAGACTATCATTATTTCATGTAATGAGGCAAGAGCCTTTTGCTCTTCCAATAGGTACTGGATTATCATACTTCTAATTTTCAAAATTGTCTCTAGTAAACTTTTCACCTCTAGTGAATTCTACAACAAAATTCTTAGATATTGTAGCCATTTTTCTTAAACATATAGTTTCCACAATGACACGTTTAGTATACAATTATTAGCAATTTCAGTTAATAGGATGCAATGTTCTAGATAGAAACTTTAAAATTTTCACATTTATATATAGAATCAAAAGGTCACTAAGTTTCCAATCATTATCCAAGTTGATCAACAATTAATAGTTCTATTTAGATATATTTATTTACAAATATCTCAAATATGATATGTATGGAACATACATATAAAACAATCAAATCGAAAGAGCAATGCATTCCAATAAACATATAATATTCCAAATTTAACAATTGTTAACAACTAATGCTACGTATGTATCATTAAAAATTGAATAAAAAAATGAATAAAATAACATAGGTCAAAGGTTCAAGTCTTTATAATAGCAAAATAAAACAATACATGTATATTTTTATTAGGATTAAGTTAAGATTAGGCCCTAATAAGTTTATGAGTTTAGCCCACAATAACTTAAGCAAAGTTTATTCCATACTTTGAATATGTTTGTTTATTCTTTGAATATGTTTGTTTATTCATATGTTTAAAAATAAGTTATTCTATATTTAGGTTTCAATTACTCTAGTAATAAAAACCCGCCATGTTCTTATCTTGAAAACCCTAGCCACACTTTTTTACAAAGTCACACTAACCATTATAACCAGAAGAGCCATGATTGAATCGTTGACCCAACTTTACTCTTCCTTCGTTCTTGACTGAAGTTGTATGAATAGTTGTTATCGATATATAGATATATAGGAGATGTTACGTATGACATAGAACTACAGACACAAGAAGATGATGGCCACTACAACTTAAAAAAATGCGTGTAATAGTGGTGGTGACTTAGGTTATGGTCCGTAAAAAACCTGCTATAGTGGTTCCAGTGGCTACGATGAGTATAATGTTTCTATGGGTGAAAGTTTTGAGTATGACATATACAAATGAGTTCTC
>JAOQMR010000026.1:0-11125 GCA_027563865.1 Erythroxylum pelleterianum
TTTGACTTTTCATATAGACACATGGATCCTGGCTTTCGGGAACGTCCCGGCAACAAAAATTTTTGTTTTCCGCACCGTGAGTATGTGATACTTGCACCGGGATTTTCCTACACTCAAAACATTGGTACTGTACCGATTACGGATATCAATCGATTAGTATCTGAATTGGGAATTTTCAGGAATCAAATTGCAATTTTTAAAAGTTAAGGACTAAATTGAAAAAAATTATACCCTAAACTAAAGCTGAGCCATCTATTCTCTCCTAAGGCCTATGAAAAGAAAAAGGACCTCTTTAAGTAGTCCTTTACCCATATCCTGGTTCACTAAATTTTTCTATTAAGGGTTAAGCCCTAGGTAAGCTCTAATATGGCTAATCATTTCTGATCGCCTCTCCTCAATTCTTATTGGGTCTTCCTCTTCTTCTTTTACTAATATGCTCGCCTCTTCTCATCGGGATGTCAATATGTCTCATCTTAATATGTTTGAACCACTTAAGCCTTGTCTCTCTTAATTAACTACTAATTTTGGCCACCCCGACTCATCTTTTATTGCTACATTCTTGAACTTACCTTTTCTTGTAAGATTGCACATCTAACAGAGTATCCTCATCTTTGCCACCATTAACTTATGACTATGCATCTATTTTATGGGCCAATATTTTTCCCTATAGAGCATGGCTAGCCTAATCACTAAATGGTAGAATTTACCTTTTATCTTGAGTGATATTTTCTTCTTACATAAAACTCATCCCTCTATTTAAACTACCCAGATTTGTACGGTGAACTATCTCACCATCTATCTCATCACTACTTTAGATGATGGATCCAAGGAACTTAAGACAATCTTTATGTGGTATAACTTATGTACTAATCTTGATCTCCATATTGGACGCAACTTTACAACCTAAAAAGTTATACTCTAAATATTTAGTCTTAGTCTTACTCAATTTAAAGCCTTTTGACTCTAGCATAACCCTCCAAAGTTCTAACTTGATATTAGCATCCTTTTTTATTTCATCAACTAAAATAATGTCATCAGCAAACAACATACACCAAGACACATCCTTTTAGATCCGTAACTACTATAAACAAGAAGGGGCTTAATACAAATCTTTAATGTAGGAAGATATCAATAGAAAATTCTTGTACCTCCTTCTGTCATCCTTACTATATTCTTAACACCTTTATACACATCTATAATATCGCGTATATAGGTAATAGAAACTCCTTTAGCTTCTAACCATCTCCACATGATTTCCTTAGATACCATGTCATAAACCTTTTCTAAATTAATGAAAATCATTTACATGTCCCTCTGTCTATTCCCATAATATTTCATTAATTGTCTTAGACAATGTATAGCTTCTGTCGTGGATCTGTATAGTATGAAACCAAATTAGTTTTCTAAGATACTGCACCCTTTCTACTCTCTTCTTAATCACCTTCATGTATAACTTTATGGTGTTATTGAATAGTTTGATGCCTCTATAGTTATTGCAACTTTGAATGTCCTTTGCTCTTATAGAGAGGGATTACTATGCCAAGTCTTTACTCATTCGGCATTTTGTCAGACTTAGGATCACATTAAAAAGCTTAGCTAACAATGTAAGACCTTCTTCTTCTAAAATCTTCCATACCTATATGGGTAACTCATTAAGTCCTACTATCCTTCCACTCTTCATCTTCCTCAAAGGTCCTTTAATTTCATGTCACAATATGCTAGTGACAAGTGAAGCTACAGTATTGCTCAGAAGTGTTAAGATCACCCAAGGAAATCTTGTTATTTCTACCTTCATTAAAAAGTCTATAGAAGTTGCTCTACCATCTTTTATTGATGTTATTTTCATCCACAAGCACCCGTCCTATTTCATCCTTTATACAACAAACTTAATTCAAGTCCCTCACTTTCCATTCTTTAATCTCGCCAACTTAAAAACATCATTTTTTTACAAGAGGAACATCCTAGCCTAAAATTTCAAATTAGTAGTCCATGAGTTTAGGCGTGAGTTTTTATTCAAAGTTTAGTTATAGGAGGTAGGCATTGATGGTGCAAGAAGTTAAAATCACTTAATATCACATGATTACATAAGTGCTTTTAAATCTCTATCGATTCCTTCCACTATAAGTCATATACTTCAACAACAATATATTTCATGTTCCATGGTAAGTATAACATATAAAAGTAAACATACCCAAGATCCTAAGCTCTATACTAAATTTTCAAGGCATAGAATAGGAAAATCCTGTATTCATAACTTTTTTGATCAACAAATACATAAACTCAATTGTTAATCAATCTCAAAATTTAACTCAATAATAATGTATAATAGGAAAACTAGTTCTGTGTTCAAAAAGAGATAAACATAAAACTTTTCTTACTTAGTCGATTGCCTCAAGAATTCTCTTACATAAGAGAAAGAACACATGAACTGGAAAATTTTATCATGGCATTCCACACCAAAAAAAAACACTAGCAACTACCAGAAGATATATGCCTATAGCCACAAATCAATATTTAGATAACATCATAGGATTTATTTTATGAAACATGGTATAAACAACATGTCATAACCTACCAGTATTCCATATATGTTCTTCTTTACACATCCTCTATATGATTATAGTCAAATATTACTATCCTACTTCCACTAAAATGTAGCAAAACCACTAATAATCATTTTGAGGTACTAGGACAAAAAATAATGAGCATAAAAGTCTTTAAACTATAAATAATTACCTAAGCTATTATCTCACACATCAATTCTAATTCAAGCAAACAAAATGCACTTACCAAACTAGTGGTGCTTATATCTAAATCCTTACAAATACTTTTTGTATATTTGTAAATAATATGCAAGAAATCAATAGATGATAACGATTTGTTAATGTTTTCCTCTAGCATTTGGCTTACGTTCCCTTAATAATATTACAATATCAAATTCAATTATAACATAACATTTATTATCATTCTGTTCACAACCAAACATGCTAAGATTACTAATCATAAACATTGAGTCCATTATCTACCTATTTAAATGAAATTTAAAAACCGTACCCTTTAGTAACAAAATTGATGAGAAGTCTAACAAATTATTAGGTATTTATACCATAAAATATACGTAAAGAATCATAATATTGTAAAGTAATTCTAAAATTGTCCACCATATTACTTATTTGATTCTTAGGTCTAAAATATGAAAGGACATCACTTAATATGAGACAAACCTAACATTTTAAACAACATGAATGTTAACAAACCTATAAGAACATTTTAACCAAGAATGCATAAATTTTAAATAATTTCAATAATAAGTGCATCGACATTAATTTTATCGTAATTTAATTGCTATGTTATCTCATTTTTAACTAATTTTTCTCTAGAGATACTTAACCTAAATAGGTTTAAAAGGTAAAGTTCTCATACAAGATATAGACTTCTTCATAAATGGCACCAACTTAGTGCAAAAAGTATCATACTCGCCTTCAATTTCCTCTAAGCCTGCATTTTAAATAAAATATCAAACTTCATTAAAACTATAATCTAAATTTAATAAAGTCTTCAATATTTACCATGTTCTTGAACTTCCTCTTATTCATCTTATCTTTAATAATTATTTCCTCGTGTTTGTTAATAGTCTCATCCTTATGTTTCTTTATGATCAACGTCTCATTATTCCTCTATATATTTTTTTTTTAGTTCATCATTAATGTCTCCTTATGCCTTACGATTAGGTGTTCACTTATTTTGTCTATCATTAGTGCCTTTATATGTCTCAGGTATCTGTTAAGTCAAACTGACTTCATGTTTAATAATTTTGATGACAATCAAATAATAATAATATTAGAAATAATATGTTTGTTAAGTGTGAAGGAAACAAAGAAGGAAGCAAAAGTAAGAAGGAAGAAACTAAGAAGGAAGCAAAAGTAAGAAGGAAGAGAAACTAAGAAGGAAGCAAAAGTAAGAAGGAAGAGAAACTAAGAAGGAAGAAAAACACAGAAGAAGCGCCGAAACTAAGAAGATACAAAACACAGACAATACAAAGATGAAGACACGATAGTACTTCAAACAGTTAGTTAGTTTGAGTTAGTTACAGGACTCATCTGAATAACGGTTTCTACAAGAATCAAGAAACAAGAAACAAGAAATAAGTTATCAAGAAGTAGTTGAATACGAAGGCCATAAATACAAGTCGGAGTCAAAGACTAAAAGAGTTAGTGAACTTAAGTTTTTGAACTATAGCAAAACTCTGTATTCGTTGAACAAAACAAGAGAGCTATCTTTACTGTAACAAAAACTCAACATCTTTCTAGTGAGAGAAAGAAAAGCTGAGAGTCTGAAGAGGCTAAGAGAGTGAAAATAATACTTAGTGTAAGAGACCTGAAGAGGCTCTGTAGACAAAGAATACTTGTACATTTCGAGAAGAATAGTGAAATCTCATAATGATTTTGAGGACTGGACGTAGGCCACAGTTTGGGGTGAACTAGGATAAAATCGTTGTGTCTAACTCTCTACTTTAATTTCTATTGTTTTTATACAAGTACATAGAAGCTATTTGCGATTCAATCTCGAAGATATTTTCGTATAACAGTCATGATATTTACTTAATAGCTTTGAAAAAGTTAGTTTTCAAAGAAATATAAAAAGGGCATATATTCACGAAAAAAAGAATACACAATTCAACCCCCCCTTTCTTGTGCAGTTTGTATATTGTACATAAAGGCTATACTAATAAGTGATTTACTTCAGTTGGTATCAGGGCTCAATTTCCAAGAACCACAGTTACAAAGTGAGGATAAAGACCATGGCAGAATCACATGTTTTTATAGCTGAAGGCACCTCCGTCACAAGACCTCCTGTGTTCAATGGTGAAGATTATCATTATTGGAAGGATAGGATGCGACTCTTCATTGAATCAACACATATTGATCTTTGGAAGATTATCGAAAATGGACCGTATGTACTGATGGATGATGAAGGAAATGGCATTCCATATACCAGATGGCCAGTTGATCAAAAAGCAAGATTCCAACTAAACTGAAAGGCCAAGTTCTTTCTGGGTTGTGCCTTAAGAAGAAGTGAATACGATAAAGTTCATGGATACGACACTAGGAAGGAGATGTGGGATACTTTATCCATAGCACATGAAGGCACAAACCAAGTGAAAGAGTCCAAGATAAACATTTTTGTACACTAGTATGAGCTATTTAAAATGAAGGAAGATGAGACTATCGATCACATGTTTGGACGATTTCAAACTATAATCAATAGACTTAAAACGCTTGGGAGAATCTATGATAATCAAGATCATGTTCGGAAGATTCTTAGAAGTCTGTCGAAAAGATGGAGACCTAAGGTCACTGCAATACAAAATGCCAAGGACTTGAGCATATTGAAGCTTGATGAATTACTTGGTTCTTTGAAGATACACGAAATGGAGCTTGATGTAAAAGATAAACCCAGACAGGACAAATCAATAGCATTAAAGAATGGACAAAAGAATCATAAGACTCAGAAAAGGAGAAGTTCATCATCAAAAGCATTAAAGATTGAAGAAATCAAGAATGACGACACCAATGAATCTGAACAAGATTCAAGCGAAGAGGATGATGAATTATCTTTTATCTCGAGAAAGATCAGAAAGATGTGGGAGAAGAAATCTAAAGGAAACAAAGATTTTTCTTTTAAGAAAAATAGTAAAGATGAAGGCAAGAATGAGAAGACATCTGTCATTTGCTACGAGTACAATAAACCTGGACACTATAATTCTGAATGCCCATTGCTGAGGAGAAAACCAAAGAAAAATAAAGAAAATAAGAAGAGCATGATAGCAACATGGGACAATTTAGATTCGTTCGAATCTAATACTGATTCAGAAGCATCAGATCAAGCAAATATATGCTTGATAACCAAAAAAGAAAGTGATGAGGAGGTAACCTCTAATTTTAGTGAATTACAAGATGCATATTCAGAACTGTTAGAAGATTGTCATGCTATACTAAAGCAGTATAGGTTGTTAAAGAAAAAGTTTGTAGGAAACTTGAAAAACTCGCAAGAGTTAAAGAGAGAAAATGTCTGCCTGAAGAAACAAGTAGACGATATGAAGAAGAAGGCAACTATAGAAAGATCTGAAGAAATCAGTCAGCTGAGACAAAGGATCAATATTCTTTCAGCCGATCTAATAACATTCACTGAGAGTACGAAAAAGATGAATGACATGCTAGGAAGATACAGAAACCCTAATGATAAAAGTGGTTTAGGGTTTGTTGAAAACAATACTCAGTATAAAAAGAACTTTGTTCCTTATAGGACAAAAAATCACCATTCGTCTTATTATCATTCCATGAATTATTATAAAACTAACCCCAAAGGACCCAAGAAAATTTGGGTACTTAAGAAAATATAATATTTACTGCACATATCCTTCCTTGGAAAAAGCAACCAGCACCATTGGTATTTGGACAGTGGATACTCACGACATATGACAAGAAGAAGGTCTATGTTCCTAGATCTTCAAAATAAGAAGGGAGGATTGGTAACTTTTGCATCTATTGATAATGCTCTGCTAGTTGATGGTTTAAAACATAATTTGATTAGTTTCATTCAATTATGTGACTTTGGTTTTGAAGTATCCTTTAATCAAAATTCTTGTGTAGTCAAAAATAAGGACAATTCCATATTCTTTTCTGCCAAAAAACGAAACAATCTTTATAAGATTAATTTAGAAGATTTGCAAAGTCAAAATATTTCTTGTTTTATATCAACATATGAAGAAAAACTAATTTGGCATAAAAAGTTAGGTCATGTTAGTTTTAAATACATTTCTAAGTTGATTAAACATGATTTGGTAAGAGGTTTACCAAAAATAAGTTTTAACAAGGACTTCTTTTGTGAAAGTTGTCATAAAGGAAAACAGCTTAAAGCATCTTTTTCTTCTAAAAATATTGTAACTTCGTCTAGACCTCTAGAGTTGTTACATATAGACTTATTTGGTCCAACTAGGACATTAAGTATTGGCAGAAAGAAGTATGGTTTCGTAGTTATTGATGAATTTTCCAGATTTTGTTGGATATTATTTTTGTCACATAAGGATGAAACTTTTAAATGTTTTAAAGTGCTTTCCAAAAAGTTACAGAATAAAAAAGGAATTTCTATTGCTGGTATTAGAAGTGATCATGGTGGTGAGTTTGAGAATGAAAAATTCAGAATATCTTGTGAAGAGAATGGAATTTTCCATAATTTCTCTGTTCCTAGAACTCCACAACAGAATGGAGTTGTAGAAAGAAAGAACAAAACGATTCAGGAAATGGCAAGGACTATACTGTGTGAAATGAATCTTCCTAAGTATTTCTGAGCAGAAGCTGTGAACACAGCTTGTTATATTTAAAATAGAATACTTATGCGACCTTTGTTAAAGAAAACTCCATATGAGTTATGAAAAGGAAGGAAGCCTAATATTTCTTACTTCTTTCTATTCGGTTGCAAATGTACTATATTGAATACAAAAGAAATTTTGGATAAATTTCCTAGCCCCAAAATTTTTTTAATAAATAAGCATGATTAGATTAATTATGGGGTATTGCTAGATTAATTTATGTCGAAATTAATTAGCATACTAATATGAATAAGATGATATGATGTAGGTAAATTAAATTAAGTGTTAAGCTGGTAAGTATGTATGAGGGGCATTGTTGGAAGATCACTTAAGTTGGAAACACTTTAAGGCATTGAAGGAAGGGCAATTGGGTCATTTGGGCTTCATTAAAGGAAAGAAAGAAGACTTATCTTGTGTTAGAAGAAGAAGGAACGAAAATTAGAAGGAGAAGAGAGGAGAGAGTTTCGGCGGAGGGAGGAGAAAAAGAAGAAAGAAAACAAAGGTTAGGTCTTCATTTTTCTAAGCTTTCAAGAGGATTTTGGAGTTTGTTCAAGAAGGAAAAAGGAAGAGGAGGATTAGAGCTTACATTAGAGCCAAGAAACAAATTGATTGGTGAAGATTCAAGGTAAGTGTGTATTTAATCTTTTGGTTTTTGGAAGGGGTTTTGGTTCAAGGACCTTAGGAAATGCATGGGTATGAGTATTCTAGAATCAATTTCATGCATTTGGTTCTTTGGGTTTGTCAATTTGAATGTCTATTGATTTGGAATTTTTGCAAATGTTGAAGAAAATCAAGAGAGGCAAGAGGAGCAAGAGGAGAGGCACATTTGAGCAACTTGTCAAGCAAAGGGACTAAGGTGGGTTTCATTTTTATGATTGAATTAATGAGCTATAAGTGTTCTTTCAAATATATATGGAATTGAATGATTTCCAACTACCTTGAAAATGTTGACTTATTGTTCTTTAAGATGGTTTTAAAATGTTCATTTATTGTTCTTTAAGATGGTTTTAAAATGTTCATTTATTGTTCTTTAAAACGGTTTAAAAATATTCATTTATTGTTCTTTAAGATGGTTTAAAACTATTCATTGATTGTTCTTTAAGATGGTTTAAAAATGTTCATTTATTGTTCTTTAAGATAGTTTAAAAATGGGCCATAAGTTTTTGTATATGAATCTTATGAATGGACTCTGACTGATATGGGAATGGCTTCAAAATTATTCCAAAATTGTTGTATTGTGTGGCTTATGGATGATTTGATAAATGGCTTTGATGTTGGCATAGGAATGTGTTTGAATGAGTTGTGAAATATTGATAGGAATGCATATGAAGTATGCCATGTGCATGTCAAACAAGATTTAGAAATGTGTCATTTGGGCAATTGGTTTTCAAGTCATGATTTACATGTTATGTGGATTTATGGTGGTCCCCTAAGTTAAGTCAAGTGCACTTGTCTAAATGCTTCTCCCACCTGCCCGCCAGTGGCATAGAGCTCCTTCATAGACTCCCATAAGTTCACGGCTACACAAGACCATTATGTGGAAATGCGTAGTACGTTCTGTTTTGGATCCACCCAAACCATTCCGATGTGCTTATGTGTATTTGTGACAAATTTGATTAATTCATTATGATTGATGTTATGAATTTCTTGATAAATTGTGAATTTGAGAAATATATGTTGCCTGGTTTTTAATGTGAATTTTGTTATGGAAATGAATAATTCAAGGGTTTTTGCTTGTTTCTCGTCAAAAACTGTTACCCATGAGTGAGAAGCTCACCCCCATTCCTTCCCATCCGCAGGCGATGAGCAACATTTCGAGTGATCGAGTCAATCGTCAAGGTATCACTCCAATTTGGATATTTTGTTCTTTTGAAGTTAGATTTTGAAAAAAACAATGTTTTGGTCGTATTTTGAGAAATTGTATTCCCTGTAACAATTGTATTTTGGATTTTGTTGTAAAGTGGCTTGAAATGCCCACTAAAGCATTGTACAACTCTTATTTTGATGTGAATGAAATATTTATACATTATGGTTGTTTATGGTTTTTCAAGATTTACATTGCAAGCCTTAAGTTTCCATAGGGGTAGGATTTGTGATCTGGTTTTGAGAGAAAAACTGTACTGATCTAGGGTGAATTTGATCAAGTTTCTTCAAAGAAGTTGTAGCCGGTCCTTTTAGCTTTCCAACGATATAAAGTATGCGATTTTTGGATGTCGGAGTTGAGAGATACATGGCCTACCCGTGTTGGTTTACACAGTCTGTGTTTTTGACCTTCCAAACCTCAGAATTTCAATTTTTGGTCTTCACGAAAGTTGTAGCTCTAGAAGTCTTCTTAAAAAAACGAAGTCAATCCGACATCCGCAGTGAGAGTTATGGCATTTGCGACAAGGCATGTGCAATAAGAGTAAGGATATGAACATGTTGGATTAGTTTGGCCATAGGTTCTTCGCCCGACCTCTGATAAAGGTGATTCTTGAGGCGTTAGATTTCTAATACATTGTCCTACCTTCCCATAAAATTTTATAGCCATTGGTGTTAGATTCAAAAAGATTGATTGGAAGAAAATGAGGAACCAAGGATGGCTATTTTAGGGTTCATTGGCATAACCTTACAAGGAACAACGCTTTCGGTCTATAGTTGCCAAGCGTTGGGCTCCAGAAATAAGTGGGACCCAACAAAATTTGATTCTAAGACTTATTTAGGAATTTTTCTAGGATATTCATTATCTTCGAAAGCCTATAGGGTTTATAATCTTACTTCTAAGTCTGTTGAAGAAACTATTCATGTCAAATTTGATGATAGTTCTCAACCTAATAGAAGGAATGATTCTGATAATGAAACCCTATCAGTACTTTTGGTTGATAGTGAAGATGTGTCACCATCAGATACTCCTTTAGACAAAGCAGAAGATATTCCTGAAAATATTGGTCTGAAAAGAGATTGGAAATATAAAAGTTCTCATCCAGAAAATTTTATTATAGGAGAAACATCAGAAGGTGTGAGAACTAGGTCTAAATTCAGAAGAGAAGCAAATGTAGCTTTCATTTCTGAAATAGAGCCTAAGAAAATTGATGACACTCTTCAGGATGAAGCTTGGATTTTAGCCATGTAAGAGGAGTTGAACCAATTTACTAGGAATAAAGTTTGGTCTTTAGTTCCTAGACCTCCTAAAAAATCTATCATAGGAACCATGCATGAGTGGGTTAAGAAGTGTAGTCTCGTTGATATTAAGTGATGAATAAGTTAGATAAAAATTTGTGAAATAGGAAATGAGCAGAAAGGATACTAATGGTGATATTTAGAGTTACATGGAGATTAGTGACGTAGTTAGGTGTTCATGCTCTGTTCTTCTATTTACCGTTGTTATACGTGAATATATTTGGGAGTGTTTAGAAATGATTTCAAACGAGTTTAGAGCTATAAAAAAGGGGTATTAAAATGGAAAATGTAACATGAAATGAAAGTATTGTTGATTTTGAAGTAATAGCAAAAAAATGTGAGGTAAAACCATATGAATATAGGTTTTGCAAGGATAAAAACAAAATTGCAGCAAAAAGAAAAAGCAGAAAAATGGTGATGTCTGTATGAACCTTGTTTTAATGTTTGAATTTAATCTTACATTTTGAGTTGTCTTAGAGTAAGTGTAGGAAAATCCCGGGAGGAACATCACATGCTTCAGCAGCGGAAAAACAAAAATTTTGTTACCGGGACCTTCCCGAAAGCCAGGATCCAGGTGTCGGTATGAAGACTCAA
>JAOQMR010000027.1:11624-23528 GCA_027563865.1 Erythroxylum pelleterianum
ATTGGATGATTAATTGAAGAAATTGAGGGTTGGAAAGTTGGAAATTTTTTTTGAAGAATGTTGGTCTAAAGTGTGTCTGTCAAACGTACACGAATGTCTGTTTAACGGACAGCCTCGGGACGACAGAATACCCTAGAAACAAGGTGTGTCTATTGAACGGACACGTGAGTCCGTTTAACGGACTAATTCGGGAGAATTGGAGCCTTAGAGAAAAACCCATGTCCGTCGAACGGATACGCAGGTCCGTTTAACGGACAGGTTCGAGAGAAAATAGGGTGTTTGGTGACTTCATGCTCGTCAAACGGACATGGAGGCCCGTTTAACGGACATGGAGGCCCGTTTAACGGACATGGAGGTCCGTTTAACGGACACTCTCGGGCGAATTTGGTGTGAAGGGTTAATCTATGTCCGTTTAACAGACATACAATTCCGTTTAACGGACATGCACGGGTTAATGATATTAAGCCTCAAATGAATTTTTAAGTGAACCTAGAATGATCTTTGGGTTATGGGACGAATATATGAAAGATTTGAAGTGAATTTGAAGGTTAAAAACTTAGTGAATAAATGAATGAAATCAAAATATCAAAAGGCATGAGTGGAATGGAGATGAAAATGGTTACATGATTGTAATGCCATTAAAGGAAATTGAGTATAGATGTTAAGTGATCAATTATGAAAAAGAATTAGATCTTATGAGATCATATGGGATTAGAAAAGAGATGATGAAAACTTGAGTTATGGTACAAATTAAGTAAGTGTTTGGGGTGCAAGTGTATGTTATGCTTGACTTTTAAAGGGTCAAATTGGAATGGATAATCCAAAATGATCATATGAAAATGAAATGTACGTCTAAGTTCAATTAGACAAATTGAATTATGAAATTGGGAATGGGCATAAAATGTGAATGAAAAGCATATACCCGAGATTGTCATTGAGCATGCATTGTACATTATACATGTATAAATTGATTGGTCTTGTAATTGTGCAATTAGTGATATGGGTGCAAATTGTATTGTGCATATTGATGATACAAGACAGGACGTCCACAGACAGACATTTCCGGATCGTGAAAGCAAATGCTAATTTGGAGCGTACTGTGAGTAGACCTAAATGGTTTTATTTTATGGTTTATTTGGTTATATTATAATGGAATGAAATTCATAATTTGGTTATGTTATAATTGATTGAAATTCATATATGGAATGATTATTGAACTGTGATATTGGTTGTGATTGAATATGGGTTCCGGACAGGAGGTCCGATGACTGTGTACTGACAATTGTGCTATTAAAGTGTTCATTGAATGTGAATTGGACGAACTAAGTGTATTGAATGTGATTGTTGAATGGGAATTGACTGTGCATTGCATATGAATGATAATGTGATTTCTCAACTTAAATGTTTAATGCCGGACTAAGGTCTGATGACATGGGAAAATGATTGAATGAAATTGTGTAAACGTGAGTGTTGCATTTCATATAATGAATGCATAAAATATAATGGCAGTTGTGGCCAGAGTTGCCGACGATCAGAGCTTAAAGCTCAACGAATGAAAAAGAGCCTTAAGCTCGAAAAAGGGAATAGTGCATACCTAGAGGGCTCTCCTATCCCTAAGATGCGTTTATCGCTCAATGAGCCCTGTATGGGACAGTTATCAATAAGCCCTATATGGGACAGTTATCAATGAGCCCTATATGGGACAGTTTTAGGCACTCGGTCACAATAAAGAAATAAATGGGAAGCGAGTTGCATAAACACATGCATAACATGATTTACTTAATTGTATTGAATGGGATTGGTTTACTTGGATTGAATGGGATTGACTTCATTGAGTTGAATAGGAATGTTAAATTGAGTGAATGAGAATATGAAATTGCATCGAATGTGAATATGAATTTGAATTTATTGTGAATATGTAATGTGATAGTGAATGTGAAATGCGACAGTATGAGAATGTAATTATGTATTGTGTGACTGGGTGAACCATCAATAATGGTTACTCACTGAGTTCGCAAAACTCACCCAAAATTTGCATCTATTTTTCAGGATTAAGAAGAATACCCCGATATGTCATGGGAGTATACTTTCTGCATTTGAGTAAAGAAAGAGATCGAGATCAGTTGCGTCTGCATGTTGTTTTTATTGTTTATTTAAAGTGAATTCTGCAATTTTCTGTAAAAGTAGTGTTTGTATTCATAGTGGGCCTCCAATTGGCAAATAAATTTCTAACAAATGTAATGGATTGGTTGGATATGGTTGCCAAAGAAAGTGGTCCAAAATGGGTTATGGAATTCCAAATATATGATTGTTGAATGGTTTATAACCAAAAAGGACGATGAATGAAATCGGGCCCTAATTGCCCAATTGAAACCGCATTGATTGTAATGATATTGAAATCAATGACTTATTGACTTTTAAATTTATTGGGTCCAAAAAGGGATTCTCGTTTATATTAATGTTTCAAAAAAAATTTTTTTTACTAACTTGTGATAGATTAAGTGCTCTAGCATGCCACCCTCGAGGGTCACAGGCTCGGATATCACCGTCGATATCGAGTTCGGGTCTTGCGGGAATGGGATGCTATAAACGGAGACTTGTATTCAACAAGTAAAACAATTTTTACATGAACCTTTTACTATTAAAGACATGGGATCTGCAAAATACTTTCTTGGATTGGAACTTGCTAGGTCTGATAATGGCTTATATGTGAATCAGAGAAAATATGTGTTGGATATTCTCAAGGATGCAGGTTTGATTTGTTCAAAAGGGGCATATACTCCTTTATCTCCTAATTGTCATTTTGATGAAGCTAGCTCTCCTTTATTGGTGAATCTAGATCGATATTGGATGCTAGTTAGGTGTCACCTTTTTTTTTGGATTCACTCGGCCTGACATCACATGTTGTGTCCCATTTTCAGAACCTAATTCTTGCTTTGATACCACAAATGTTGGATCCCATTTCTGGAACCCAACTCTTGAGTCATAAAAAGTGATCTTGATTACTACTCCTTATTTTTGAATTTCCAACATCCTTCGGACTCATGAAACGTGCATGTATTATCCTGTAGGTTTATTTCATTTAACCCTCATTAGTCATAATCAGTTAATCTTCATTCTTATAACATTCTAAAAATTTCCCCATAATTTGTTCAATGGCGTGCCCATACACATCAATCACCATACTCAAACTCATTTCTCCTATTTCAGAACAGAATTAGGAAATTTCAAACCAGAATTTCAATTCTACTTCTTCAGAACATTTGTTTCCCATTGTCTTAAGTTTCTAATGACACCAAAATCATTCAATTTGGTTCAATAGTCTGAAAGTTATACCCCAAACATTTACGAACTATTATTATTCTGAACAGTACACTATACTCAACTTCCATCCAGAAATTGAAGGTTTTAGGAATTGAATTAAGACTCTATTTCTTCAGACAATTTGTATCCATAAGTCTCTAATTTATTTAGAGACAAGAATCATCTTATTTTGTGCTCTACAGATCAAGATATCATCAAAATACCAAAGTATGTTCAGTAACATAATCAATTCGTGCTCTTCCATTGATTCCCTTACTTCCTATCCATTAATATTTTTAAAATGAACCCCAAAGGCTACTAATTTTTATGGAGACATATCAAAATGTCTTAGAAATCTATTGCTTCAAGAATCACCTCATTTGGAGGTCGGATGATGAAGTTATGGCCAAAAGAATCCAACATGTTTATACCCTCAATCATATTGTACCTAACTTGGTGCAATTGCCATAACTTTCAATTGAGATGTCTTATTGAGTTCATTCTTGAACTGATTGAAAGAAGACTTCTAGATCTACAACTTTCATGAAGACTACAAATGATTTTTTGCCATTTAAAGGGTCAAAAATGCAAATTATCGCGATTGTACAGGGTATGTCTGTTAAACGGACATACACGGGGTTGGAGGCCATCTTTGACCCAAGAAGGTCCATTTAATGGACATGATGTCTATTAAATGAACCCTGGAGATGCTGGGGGTCCTCCTAAACCCGAGAAGGTCTATTTAAAGGACCTAAAGTCCGTCTAACGGACATAGGGTTCCCCAAACCCCTCCAAAGCATCTCCAACGCTTCCTACATCCAATCTAACATCATGTTCACTCATAATCTTCCAAAATTCAACTCTTCTAGTGCAAAATCACTTCATATCAATTCAACCACCAAAATTATCTCATTAAACTCATTTCCAACCCATTTGATTCATCAAAACCACACATTCTCATCATTTACCATAGTTGTCCTGTGTATACATTCCATGCAGCATCACATCTTGTAACGATCATATCTTTTCACTCCGGTATCCAAAAATTACAAACTTTATATTGTTGGAAAGCTAGAAAGATCATCTACAACTTGCAGGAAGACAATTTTAACCAATTCTACCTAGATTATTCAAGATTTTCCCCTGAAGTCATAACACAATTTTACCCTTATGAAAGACTTAAAAATTGTCCCAAATTCACTTCCTCTCATACAACATCATTCTTAACCATTCAACTACATTTCATCATTCATAATTCTTATTTTCTTTTCCATAACATTTCACTGATGCATATATGTATATATATAACAATGTAACAACAATTTATGTTCAAAGTTCATCAACTCAAGTTGATAACTTCTTCAAGTGTACCTAATTCCAACTCAATCTCCTTCTTAATTAATTCATATTCCAACTCCACCTCATCCATACACAAATTCACATTTCAAATCTATACACAAATCTATATTTCATTAATATCATAAATTAAGAGTTTTACAAACTTCAATGGGCATTCCGTGCCACAATACAATATTTCACAAAATCACAAAATACATAAAATACTTGAACCATAATTGCTCAGCATTCAACTACAACCTTGTTTTACATAAATTATTCTAAAATAAAACAAAGCATGCAAATCTGGAGTATTGCCTTGACTCTGTTTCACTCAATCTCATTCTCTTCACCTGGCGATGGGAAGGAAAGGGGTGAGCTTAAAAGCTCGTGGGTAACAAGTTATAACGGATAATAAGCAAAACCATTCGAAAAGTTCGTTTCCGTTGATCAAACTTGCAAATCATAAATTTATCAAACTTGTTAACACATGTAAACATGTAAGTACATCATAATGGTTTGGGTAGGTCCGTAATAGAATGTACTAACACATTATCATATAATAGTCCTGTGTAGTCATGAACAGAACGAACTAACACAATCCCATATGGTGGTTTGTGTGGTCATAAGGGAGTCCATGAAGGAGCTCCATGTCACTAACAGGCAGGTAGGAGAAGCCTTTATACAAATGCACTTGACAAACAAAACAGACCACCACAAACCCATATAACATGTAATTCATGAACTGAAAACATTTTTCATATGCATTTCTATCATCATTTCACAATTCATCATCAAAATTCATACACCAAAACATGTAGCACTTTCACAAATCATTCAAAACCAATAAAGGGAATATTTATGAAGTAATTGAAATCATTTTACTTTCTTGATTTGGACAAAACCATCATTGGCTCATTATTCAATTATAAACATGAAACCCACCTTGATTTCCTTCCTTGAAACTTTGCTAAAAAATGTCTCTCCCCTTACCCCCTTGCCTCTCTTGATTTCCTTCATCAAAGGCAAAATCCCCCATTCAATAGGAATTCCAATTGGAGAACCCATAAGACATATTTACTAAAATTGATCCTAGAATTCTTAAACTCATACATTTCTTAAGCTATATGAACCAAAATCCTTTAAAAAATTCAAAATATTAATATCAAACTTACCTTAAATCTTCACCAAATGAAGAGTTTCTTGGCTTGAATGAGAGCTCTAATCTTCCTCTTCCTTTTTCCTTCTTGAACAAACTTCAAAACCCCTCTTGGAAACCAAGAATAAAGAAACCCTATCTTTTTCTCCTTCCTTTCTCTCAAAACCGAAACTCTCTCCTTCTCTCTTCTCTTTGTTTATTCTCTCTCAATTTCATTCTTGCTTCTTCCTTAAAAGCAAGAGCATACTTCTTATTTCAAATTTGCCATTAATGATTATACAAAGACCCTTATACCCTTCCTTATATGCCTTGTAACTTAAATGCTTAAGTGACTTGCCAATTTTGGCCCTCATGCAATCTTACCACCTTAACATTATAATTCAATTAACCTATGTTATATAATCTTACTCACATTAACATGCTAATTAACTCCACAAAATAAAAATAATTAATCTATCAAGACCTCAAAATTATTCAAATCATACTTAACTTCAATGAACAAAATTCGGGGGCCAACATCACACATGCGACTTAACTGAGTCAGTTTGTTTAGGCTCCTATTGAATAACATTGGATTATCACTACAATTCATGTACTCAAGTATCTAAAGCAGTCTCCATCTACAAGTTTATTCTTTCCTTATAACAATTCTTGTTCATTACAAGCATTTTGTGATGCGGGTTGGGCTTCGTGGCCTTTTAGTAGATGGTTCTTAACAAGATTTTGTGTATTTTTCGGTGATGCTATGATTTCTTGGAAAACTAAGAAACAATTCACTGCCTCTTAGTCTTCCGCAAAGGTTGAATATCGTAGTCTCTCCACTATGGTCTGTAAGTTGCAATAGATTTCTTATTTATTGGCTGATTTTCGCATATCCATTTCATTTCCTATCCCTTTATGGTGGGACAATTTGGCTGTTGTTCATAGTACTGCTAATCCTATTTTTCATGAAAGATAAGTATAAAAAAAGACTTTGTTCTTCCTCAACATATTCCTTCAAAATTTCATTTGGCTGATATGTTTGCTAAGACTTTGCCAGCTTTGGTTTTTTCTTTTTTCTTTCCAAGTTGGGCTTGAGTGATTGGAACCAAGGACCACCTTGAGAGAGGGCTGTAAAACATTTCTGTATTTGTATTTATTGTGTAGAATATAGTATTCTTTTGTATAGTGTAGGCTATTGTTGTATAGTATAGTTTTTAGTTAATTTGCGTTTTATGTAATAGTTGTTATCATTTTGTATAAACAGTGATGGTATATACACCATCCTTATGCTACTTCGTATGATTGAGAATAACCATTCATTCTGGTTTTTGATCTCTTTACTAAATTCAAATCCCTAAAAGTGTTTACGGTTTCTACAATATGTTTGAAGTGTTATGGCTTCCCGATCTCCAAATGCTAGAAAGTGTTCCAGTAAGAACATAAATTGTAGAAACCGAAAGAAAAGTTATGTCGTCAATTTGGAAGCTTATGTTTAGATTAAGTTTTGCTAAATTAAAGCTAATGAAAATTATAAAATATAGTCCCTTCCGTTAATTTCCAAATCATCATAAAAGTAGAAGGGCTTTTTTCCCAGTGAAAGACTTTAAGAACCAGAAAAGAATAAAATAGTCACACGCTTTAGTCAAATCAACACCATTGAACCTATAGCTTATGACCTCTCCTTCGTATCTCTAACTTACCATTCTAAATATTACGGTGTTATGTTGTGTCCAATAAATTTCAATTATTTATTTATATAAGTCCCGCAAAATAAATGGCTGAGATTTCATAAAATAGAATAAAATAGAATAAAATAGAGTAATATTGAACAGAAGATCTGGATTCATTCCAAGCAATTGCAGTATCATCCAAATAACCCCTTCAGTCCTATAAGACAAAAGGCTTATTTTCCCCTGCTGAGTGAAAGACTTTTTTTTATACAAAGGAAAGTAAAACACAGCTAAACTAAAACACGCATTGCTCGGCGGTACTCGACTACTTGTCGGTCCCTGTGGAGCAGATCCCAGAGGGACATAGGGGGCTCCTGAAGAATATGGAGTCCTGGACTGCAATGTAATGCAAACGCGGCCAGGTGATCAGTGCACTGGTTGTCTTCTCGGTGGACATACTCAGGTCCCACCTCCCAATCACGGTGAAGAAAGGCCTGGATACCGGTCAATAAAAACAAATTGATATCAGTCTCAACAAAGGGAGTTAAAAGTAGTTGGATGACCTCTAAGGCGTCCACTTTTAAGATGAGCCGGCAAAATCCCAAAATCCAAGCAAAGGTAAGGCCTGAGTGGACTCTCCAAAGCTCAGCACTTAAAGTTGAGTGAAAGACTTTAAGAACCATAAAAGAATAAAATAGTCACATGCTTTAGTCAAATCAACATCGTATAGCTTATGACCTCTCCTTCATATCTCTAACTTAGCATTCCAAGCAATTGCCGTATCGTCCAAATAACCCCTTCAGTCCTGTAAGACAAAACTTCGATGGATCGTCTTCAATGGCTGAACCAAAGTTGGAAGCTTTTCTTCACTTTGGCATCCATTTTGGTAGCAATAGTGTTGATGTTTCTGTTGCAGGATAACTTAAGAAAACGAAAGCTGAATCTTCCACCTAGCCCTGCAAAGTTACCCATCATCGGGAACCTTCACCAGCTTGGTAACATGCCTCACTTATCTCTTCGCAGACTAGCTGATAAATATGGTCCGATCATTTTCTTACAACTCGGTGAAATCCCTACTGTGGTAGTCTCTTCCGCTAATTTGGCAAAGGAAGTACTGAAAACCCACGATCTTGCTCTCTCTAGCCGTCCTCAACTTTTGTCTGCCAAGAGCCTGTTCTATGGCTGCACTGATATAGTTTTTGCTCCTTACGGTGCCTATTGGAGGAGCGTAAGGAAAATCTGCATTCTTGAGCTACTTAGTATCAAAAGGGTTCAATCTTTCAGCTTTGTTAGAGAAGAAGAGGTAGCTCGCTTGGTAACTCGGATTGCAGAGTTCTATCCCAAAATTACCAATCTGAGTAAAATGATTGGCTTATATGCAAATGATGTCCTGTGCAGAGTTGCACTTGGCAAGGGTTTCTCTGAAGGTGGGGAATATGATCGACATGGATTCCAAAAGTTGCTTGATGATTACCAAGAATTGTTTGGAGGGTTCAGTCTGGGAGATTATTTTCCTTCTTTGGAGTTTGTTCACAATTTATCAAGCATGAAGTCAAAACTCCAGACCACCTTCAGACGATTTAACCAGTTCTTCGATGAGGTCATCACTGAACATCTAAGAACTGAGAAAAAAACAGGGGAGCAAAAGGATTTGGTGGACGTTTTGCTTGACATACAGAAGAATGGGTCTGCTGAAATGCCCCTTACTATGGATAACGTCAAAGCCATCATCTTGGTTCGCATAGACTACTTCATTTCTCTCTGGGTTTACCTGTAAATTGCAATTCCAGGATCCTGATCTTTCTCTTGATTGTTCCGTACGCAGGATATGTTTGCTGCTGGAACCGATACAACATTCATAACCCTTGATTGGGCGATGACAGAGCTAATCATGAATGCCAAAGTCATGGAGAAAGCACAGGCTGAAGTAAGGAAAATCGTAGGAGACAGACCACATGTGAAAGAAAGTGATCTTCCCAACCTCCAGTACATGAAAGCTATTATCAAAGAGATATTTCGGCTCCATCCACCAGTTCCTGTTTTAGTTCCCAGAGAATCTATGGAAGATGTTACCATTAGTGTGTACAATGTTCCAGCAAATACTAGGGTTTACGTCAATGTCTGGGCAATAGGTAGAGACCCACAACTCTGGGAAAATCCTGAGACGTTTGAACCAGAAAGATTTGTGGGCAGTACCATGGACTTCAAGGGGCAGGATTTTGAGTTGCTACCCTTTGGAGCAGGTAGAAGAAGCTGCCCGGCAATTGTCTTTGGAACAGCCGTAATTGAGCTTGCTCTTGCTCAACTTCTTCATAGCTTTGATTGGGAGCTCCCTCCTGGTGTCAGACCTCAAGACATTGACAATACAGAAGCTTTTGGGATCTCCATGCACAGGACAGTACCTCTTCACGTCATAGCCAAACCACACTTCAATTAAAGGCAGATGTTTATGCTTTTATCTGTGCAGATATCTACCTAATATCAGCTATTCTATAGATGCTATGTCTTCTTGTTAGCAAAAGTTTTAATAAAAATGGTAGTGTCTGCAACATATCTTTAAAAATCTTACATGCAAGTAATTTTACTGCCTTAAGGAGTCTGTTAGAAATTAGTATCTCATCTTTGAACATTGCGTGGAAGTCTAGATAGAAATACCGACGACATTAAGGCCATTGCTGAGTCGATATTTCAATAGACCTTTTGTCATCTGTCACCAAATATCAATGTTGGACCATAAAATAAAATTACAGAGAAAGGTATGAGAAGAATTTTAGTTCTTGGATTAAGGTCAAATTTTAATAGTCTTGTCACTCGATAAGTAGTTGAGATAAACAATCGACTTCTGTTGAGTTGAAAAATATTCTAGCCAATCAAGAAGGAATTACATAAAGAGATGGTTGGTATCTTCGTTGAAGAGGAATAGAAAAAAGGGATGATAACTAGCGATCCCGATTTGAAAATTTTGGTCAAGATTAAGTTTGACCTAATTTTTTTAAATTTTAAATTTTAAAAACGTCATTTTAATTAAAAGTTCACTACTTTGATTCAATCCAAAGATCTTTTTTTTCAAAATCAATTGAGTTCAAGTCTACTCAAACTAGATCGGATCTCTTAACTTTGAATTGGACTGGACTTATTGGCCAAGCTTATGTGTAACCCCTCTATGCCAAAAACGGATACTTGTGGTAAAGGTCGGGGTGTTACAGAATTTGAAACCTCGAGAAGTAAAGTTAGGAAACAAAATACGGAGACAACTTGAAGGAAGCTCACAATAAGGGAGAATTTATTTGCCAAAGTCAAGTGAGACAAAATGAAAAGAAATATTGTCGAAAAAGTAATCGGTGTTACAACTGTGAAGAGCGGGAACATTTTGCTTGCAATAGTCGATTTAAGAAGTAGAAATATATGTTGTCACCTCCTGCATGTCACACCAACGATAACGAAGAAGAATGAGGCTTTTATGAAATAATCTGACTAATTAAGAAGACCTAATTGAAGAAAAGATAGCAGCTTCGTGCATATTAGGAAAGACATCACTTGTCTTAATAAGTGACTAAGGAAAATGGGTTGTGGTGAGTGGTGACAACCACTAATTACAAGCCATCAATGACAGTCATTATGTGAAAACATAGTCCTCATTAATAATTACATGCTACACTAGTAGGCAAAGTAGTATTCTCACCAGGTACAGTTCATATTGTGTACCACGTTTCCGAAATGAAAAAGAATCTACGATCTATATCTCATCTTATTTCATCAGGAAATTATGTGGTGGATCAAATGATGTAAAGGTCTATTGAATCTTGAATTACATTGAAACATCAGTTAGATGACTGGAATCCTTAAATAAGAGTCAGCAAAGACAGCACAAGTAGACAGAACAGGGAAATTTGAGAATGTTGATTTGTGCATGCTAGTTAGGACGTGTGAGTTATTTGTGTTGGGTGAGTTTTTCTCTTATATGAACGGTAATGTAATCATTTTTGACCTACTTATATGATTAATTTATGGCTCAGATGGATAGTGTCTTCTGATAATGGATTTAGTAAATTGAAGCCTGTTTTTCATATAATGACGTATTAGTTAAATATTACTATATTGAAGAGTATTTTGGATATTCGATAAAAGTTTAGAATTGACTTTTTAAAGTAGAAAAGTATTTATAGCTCAGTGGGCTCTGTAATATGATCACCCTCATTGATGATTTTTAAAGGTATGTACAGATTATTTTAGGAAATAAATATTAGAAGCCTTTCTAAGTTCAAATAGTTCAAGAAAAAAAGTAAAAACGAAAAATATAATTTTTATGCCCATATAATGAGAGAGAATATACATCTTATAAGTTATATAATTATCTAATATAATACAATATTTAGTGTGTTGGGTCCCGAAAATTTTTCTTTTCTTTTATTTATTTGTTTATTTATTTTTTTCTCTTTTGTTTATCTTTTAATT
>JAOQMR010000027.1:65375-78586 GCA_027563865.1 Erythroxylum pelleterianum
GAAAACAAGCTAGGGTTTTAATTTCCTTAGCCTTCAAGAGAGATTTTGAGATTGTTCAAGAAGAGAAAAAGGTAGAGAAAGAGAAGAGCTTCCCTTTGAGCTAAGGATCCCTTCATTTGGTGAAGAATGAAGGGATCAAGAGAGACAAGAGGAACAAGAGAAGAAACATTTTGAGAAAGTCAAGTCTTTAAGCAAGGAAATCAAGGTGGGTACATATTTATAATAGAGAAAATAAGCTACGACTGTTTTCTTTAAATAAAAGAAGTTTTCAGATTTCAATTTCATCATAAGTGTTGTATTGTTATGAATGATTTGAGAAATCTTTTTATGATTCAGTATATGAACTTTTTGATGAATTTCGAAATAAAGATGGAAATGCATTGAAACATTTTATGTTATTCTTTGAAAATGTCATGGCATCTTGTATAAGTGATCAAGAGAAAGTATGAGTATTGATAAAATGATTTTGAGCATGATTATGTGCTTCTGTATGGGTGATAGTGGAACCATTCTGTTCGTCACGTGCACGTTGACAAGGGCCTTCTCCCGACTGTCCGCTTGTGGCATATGAGCTCCGAAATGGACTCATTTTGTTCATGGGGTAAACTTCGGTTTCCTCATTCTGTTTCATGGAACCCTCGAGCCATTTGTTGTGCATTGCATCTGTAAATTGTCAAGTTCATGCATTCAAGTTTTGTAAGTTGTGATTTTTGATTGCATGACAAGAATTTTGAAAAGCAAATAGTTTTACGATGTAATAAGATATTTTCTGAGACAAGCAAAATGTTTTCAAGGCTTTTGCTTATTCATTTGTTACAAACTGTTACCCATGAGCTTTCAAGCTCACCCTCTTTCTATCCCATCCTCAGGTTATAGCTAGAAGATCAAGTATTCGAGAGCCTAAAGGAATTGCTATATTTGCTACTGTGTATTTTTGTAATTAAGCCAATGGTGTGGCTTTTGATTTGTAAACAAAGTATTTTCAAACTCGATTGCTTGAGTAATGAAATGATATATTTAAGTAGTTCAGTTATGTATGTATGTTTACATTGATATCAGAGCAAGAGTTAGGTTCAAGAAACAAGACCCAACATGAGTGGTATCAGAGCAAGAAAATGAAGCGATGATAGTATGATGGTATTTTGTTAAGAGGTTGGGTTCCGAAATCGGTATCCAACATACTTGCCGTGAAAGAATTTTACGCTCAATAACACTACCAACTCGTGTTAACCTCAACAAAGAACTTTCTCAATCAATCTTTTAACAAAAGGACAATAGACAAATAACTCAAGTGATCAATCAACTAAGAACAAAACAATAATACACTTGAGATAAAGGAGAAGAATAACTTTCCGAAAGGTTCACCTCCACTGAAATAAATCTGGAAGTCGTCGCAACAATAATGGGCTGATTCACATAAACACTAAAATGAAGCCACAGCTGCACCAATAACACATTCACTAATCAAAGTATACGCAACCCATAAATAAATCAATTAATAATCATTGCTTTCATCATCATCATTGTGTGCAAAAATGATTGTTACTTCTGAAAGATCCTTGAATGCTGCCAGTGAGCTTAGAAAGTGAGGACGACAAAGTCTCAAGCCAATTCATATTTGCAATGTATCTGTGAAGCATCCATCATAACCATGCTTAAAGCCCAAAGAGAAGGAAGGTTCACATCCAAAGAAGACTCATCCAGGTATAACTACTATTTAGCTCTTTTTCACACAAAAGCAATTTACGCACACACCTCCTTTTATAAAACCCATGATATATATCCAATTAACGCACTTCACCTTCTAACGCCGACTGCATATGACCAACACTTGGAATTTTTTATTCACCAATGGTATATCACGCACACACACGGAGCACACCCATCACATAGCATATATCACTTTTCTAATTCAATTAGCTCCTCTTTTCAGGTTGACGCCAACACAGCCCACAAATGCACCAAAAATCCTTGACCCACACGCAACACACTTATATTTGTTCAACTATTAACCCACCATATAAGATTACCGCACACACACATCCACTCAATGTCGCACACAATATAATTCAATTATCAACCTGATAATAGAATTCAATCCAAGATAGGATTCTGTTTCAACTAGAAGGTTATCCCCAATAGCTTTTGAATCTAAGTCATTATCCAGTTAATATCTTATATGTCCAATTAATAAATAATGCCAAAACTAATTACTTTGATATATAACATATTGCAAACCCTAATTATAAATTATACTTATGTGAGTTTTGATATATGAAAGATTATATGACGAGAATAATGGAAAGATAGGGATTGCCATTGAACATGCATTGTACATATTTATATACATATATGTGCATAGATGAATACTTATAATTGTGCAAAGTTGTGATGTGTACAAATGTGTATGTATTGCATCATAAGGAGGAGTATTTAGAGCGCCATCATCTAGACGTTGTCGGGACTTTGAGGCAATAGCTTCCTAAAGCGATCTGTGAGTAACCTAAACGGTCTCACATAATTATTTGTTTGCTTAAATTCTGTTTTGAATTATCTTATGAATGTGATTTGATTGTTTGATTATAGACACTGAAGGTCCGAGGATTTTGATGTACGAATGTAATATGTGAAGTGCTCCTCGTATGTTAATGTGACGAAATACATGATTCTTAATAAATTGTTAAATGTCGGACCTAGGGTCGATAACAAATAGGTATTGTGAATGTAATGAGATTGTGTAAGTGAAATCAAATGATTGAGTGAATATATAGACGAATGTGATGCATTCCATACATGAATGCATGATCAGAAAATGAGAGTTATGACCTGAGTAGCCACTGAAAATTAACTTAAAGCTCTGAATGTGATTAAGAGCCAAAGGCTCACTATGTATAATGAGCCCTGATCCCTAACGGATAAGGGACAGTATCAATGAGTCTGGTATCCACAATGGGTATGAGACAGTTTAGGCACTCGGTCACAACAATAATAACAATTGAAAGTGAGTCGCATGAGCATTGCATATACAAATAATATGTGTGTTTGACTGACTGAAGTGTATTGTGCTCATGAAATTAATTAATAATGTGATACGTGATGCTACATGCTAAGTGAAAAGATGTGAATTATGTGTTTACATGTATTGATGTGTTGTATGAATTGAGTGAACCATTGATGATGCTTACCTCACTGAGTTCGCAAAACTCACCAAAATTGCAATGTTGATTTTTCAAGACTGAGAGAGGACATTAGCTACTGAGAGACTCCACAAGAAGCATAGTTCTTGTAATTTTGTCAAGAAGAAATGGCTCAAAGGTTGGTCAATTGAAACTGAAGGATTAAATCGAGAATTTTATATAATTGCTCTTTCGGGTAGCGTGTTTTTTTTAGGTTTCGGTGATGTACATATTTGGAAACTTTTGTAAAGCTACAATGTACATATACAGTTTTATGAAATGGAATGAGGAATTCAGTTGGTTTTTTAATATAGTATTTTTCTCTATGATGTCTTTATAAGAGGATATTAATGATGATGCCATGACTAAGTGATTGTAGTGACTGCTCTAACATCCCATTATTATAAGTTATGTACTGGAATGTTCTCAGGGTATTCCAGTATGTACTCTATGATAGTGAGGTGTTACATGAGATCTTCAGGGAATTAACTATAAGGGTGAGTGCTCTAAAGTGAATGAGGAGAAAAATGATATGTCCAGATCTATTTGTGAAGAAGAAACATCGAGAAAGAATCGAAGATTTGTACCCACATGTCATTTTTGCAGAGTTATCAGGCATATAAGGCCAAGATGCTACAAGATGTTACAAATGATGTTGCAAATGGGTCAAAACCGAAAATCTAGACACTCTCCATTAAATTTCCAACAGCAGCCCATGGTACCAAAGCAAACTTGGACTAGAAAGGTTCAATTACAGGCACAAAGACATTGTGAAGGAAAACAAGAAATTGTCTAGATTAATAGTTAGCTACTGCTTGTGAAGAAATTGTACTTCAGACAAAGGATAAATCAGTTATTTCAGAAGAAGAAACCGATGACAAAGATAATATGATGAGGAATAAGGCCAAGTTTGAATTTCTTCGAGGGGCATAGGGACTGTGTACATTTTTGAAGTAAAAAAAATTGTTTTTTTTAGTTCTTTAGTTTTTATGTTGCCATTGTCGTCCTATCTTTTTAGTAGTTTGCATTGTGACTTCTATTTGGCTCCATCGAAGACTCTTCAGCTCTCTGATTAGTGTGGGTCTCTCTTTTAGGTATCTCTCTCTCTTTTGGGGCATATCTCTCAGTATTTTGAATGGTGGTAGTTTGTCATCTTGGAGTGCTTATAAGTCTTCTGCTGAACCTACTACTAATTTTTATGATTCTTTATTCACTGAGATTGATTGTGTTAAAGGCACTTTTAGTTTTGACAATGTTTTGTCCCAAGGAGGAGACATCAAATTGTTTATAGTGAATGTTCAATTCAGGGGAAGATTTCAAGGTATATGTGTGACTATTCGTCACACTTTTTGGCATCGCTTTTTCCTAAGAGGGAGAAATTTGGATGATTGGATAAACTTGATGTTCTTTAGAACTCGATGTTTAATTAAGGGGGACTATTTGTCATATGAATTGTGAATTTGATACTTATATGTCCAATTATGTTATTTAGGGGGAGTTTTATATTTGTGATAAACAATGCCAAAAAAGGGGAGATTGTTAGGATATATATTATATATCTAAGTAATTAGTTTTTACATTCTTTATTAATTGGACCTATAAGATATTAATTAGATGATGATAGTTAATCAAGTATCTTTGTTTGACTTTGATTCAAAAAGCTATTGGAGATAATCTTCTAATTGTGAGAGAGTTCTATCTCTAATTGATGTGTATCTTGGCAAAATGTGGTGTGGATTCATGCAGACGGTCAGACTAGAGCAGCTAGTGCATAACAAAGTACCAATATTGAATAAAAAGATTGTCTGTGTCTAATGAGAAAAGATGAGTCACTGGAGGGCCAGGGGTGCTAGCTACGTCCTATTTAAGATGAAGTACCTTTCTCTTGTTTTGGAAAAGTATTAGTGGCTGATGACCCACATGTTTTGTCTTTTAGTTTTACCATACAAGAGAACAATGAAGTTGATCAGCTAAGCTGAAGCAGAGTGATTCGTAATTTGCAAATTAAGTTGATTTCTCTTCAGATATTCTGCAATCAGCCGTGGTGCATTTGTTGGGTGTTGGAAAATACACAATGTGACTTCATGTTTGTATTTATGTGAATCAGCCTTTTGTTGTTGCGAAGACTTCCAAATTTATTTCAGTGGAGCTGAACCTTTCAGAAAATTGTTCTTCTTTTTTATTTAAGTGTATTCATTTTTGTTTCTAGTTATTTTAATCACTTGAGTTGTTTGTTTCATTATCTTTATTATTAAACAATGTGTGTAAATCCTCTGTCGAGGTTAGTACGAGATGATCGTACTATTGGGTGTGAAATTCTTTCACGGGAAGTGAGGTTGAGAGATAGTGTCAAGGGTTAAGTGGTATCGGCTTAGTAAAGCCTTGGGTAAATCTATTATACTTCGGTGAAAGTATTAAGTTGGGTGAGAGCCCCGCAAACATAGGCAAGGTGTGTCGACCTGTGTTACCAAATTTCTAGTGCATTTTATTATTTCGTTTTTTATTTTTTTGTTTTCGTTTGTGCTACAGACGTCAACGGTAAAATTGAAAAGTTTGAGAAACTACTACCCCCTTCGGTTTTTCAAAAATAATAATTATGATTTAATGATCATTATTATAAATAATAAAATTTTATTTTACTAATGACCTTATAATAATTAATTCTTAAATTTAATTGATCAACTATGCCACATCATTATTTCAAACATCTAACTCTACAAATTTAACCGTGTTAAATGAGTGACTTAATTTCGTTTGAAAACCCTTATATTTCTAATATTTTGTACTCAAAGATTGCTTGCTTATTATATGACAATTGATCTAATTATCAACAGATAATGGTCATGGCATACTAATATTAAAAGGTTAAAGTTTCATACAAAATATTAAGAGAAGTCATAAATGAGGTTTAACTAAAATTCTTATTGAAAATTGTGCACGGACTAAGTTTCTCAATCGGGATAGGATAAAATCAAGAAGAAAGCTAAATAAAAGTTTTTACAGGGATAAGTTACGAAATGTAATTGATTTGTTGTCTATATCAAGGCCACTAATGCTTCCCATTAGCAAAGAGGAGAGTGCGTAATTTGCAAGTGGAATATTTCCATTTCTATTCTAATTTTTAAATATAGGTGCAAGGTGGTTCCAAAAATAAAATATAGGTGCAAGGATTAAAATATAAAAACAACAGCAGACATTATACAGCCTGAAGCCGCATTAAAGCTAATCAATATTATAAGCATTTCAACGTTCTGCCATTCCTTAGACATTCATATAATCGTATGTGATATCATATGAGGAGAAGGGCTATTTTTAATTTTTCTCTAATTATAACTTCTTAAATCTTTGAGTACATGCACTTGATTAAGTCACCAATTTGAGCTTCCGAGTGACGGAGAAGTCGTAAAGATTTTTGCCCATAACTCTTCTTCTGATCATGTGTCTGCGAAGAAATTGTACTGTGTAACGTCTTTGATGATTAACCGGACAGCAGAAATTGTGGTGGCTATTGTAAGCAGGGAAAAGGCAATAACGTTGAAACAATGCCATATCTTCTTCTCTATCCTTGCTATCTTTCCCTTCACCTGTGGCGTTCAGATAAAACCAAGTGCACATATTAATATAACCATATAACAATCTTAATTAATTTACATTTAATTATATTTCTTGAGTGCAATTTATATATAAATCTATAATTTTTATTTTTCATTGCAAAAAAATTCGGTTTTGAATCAACTTTGAAAATTATCATAATTTGTAGATTTTGGAGAACATTCTCAAGTGCGAACTCTTGACCTACTTTTAAATTATCTTGTTTTGCATCAATATATTTTCTAATACGTATTTTGTATAATGTTAACAAACCATTTGTTAGATAAACTATCTAACAAATGGTTTGTTAATATTATACAAAATAAAATTCATGATCTGCCAGAAGACTTTAATAAATATTGTCCATTTGCTTTGCTGTCCAAGTTAGTTATTGTAGTTAGGGGGTGAAATAGTTATTAATTACCTTAAGGAAGATCATGCTTGGGAAGACAAAGGTGAGAATAGTAAGAGAGAAAGATCCGATCAAGGTGACAAAGTCTCCCATGAATGGAAGGGCCGCTACAATGGAGGTGTTTAATGTGTAAAGGAGAGCACGAAGGAGGAATAGTTTCTTAACATTTTTGCTTGAATGCAACTTCTCCTTCACGTCCAAAAACTTGGTATCAAGTGCCTCATGAACTGGTGAAATAAACATCTGTTTCAACATATAATCACTCAAGTATATTATGGTTTGACATAACTTTGGGATGCATGCAATGGGTTGGGTAATTTAAATTTGTCACTAGACTAGCTATGAAATTAAATAAACGAGAAATGCAGAGATCATACCATTTGAGAGACTATCGATTGTAGAAATACTAGAGCATTTATTAGAATCTTCACCCACTTGGGACCTGAAATCTGTTGTGGGAGGTACCATGAAACGGATGAACCATAAGCCCAGTATCCAACTATAGCCACACCATAATAGAAGAACAACCCCAGTGTAAACTGCACTAACAAGGCTTTTCTCATATTCTTCATTGCCGGTTGTCGTAAAGTTGACTGCATTTGCAAAAAGACATTTCACATTTAGACTAAACATAAAAATACATTTTCACGTGTTCGGTTATTGCTCTACCTGCAGTTCTGGTAGAAGCCCTCCGGAGTTGGCACCGTTGATGGCAGAAATTGCAGCAAAAGCATTGAACACCTTGCTCACTTGGCTTCCACCAACATCGTAGCTCCTGCTTTTGTTGGACAGTCCTGGTCATTGAGAGAGCAACAGACAAGTAAACTATGTAAAGCCAATACCAACAAGCGTAGGGTTCAAACTACTTGCAAGTATGCGCCATGGAAATTCGAATAGGACAACTACATACCATCTTTGACCGCCATAACCATAAGAAGAATTATGTAAGAGAAAGTCATAATAGCAGATACCACCAACCAGGTCCTCATGGCAGACATTGTTGGGATCAGAAATGCAAATAAGAAATAGGCTAGTCCAGCGAAGATGATGAAATATTGAAGCCTCCATGGAGAATCACTGAAAACTAAGTGCATTTCCTGTACGGGGCATAAAAGGAAAAAGTATTCATCGTACAACCGTTATGAGACAGCGAGAAGTGACGCATATTTGAAAATAATTCTACCATAGTACGTCCAATATACCTTCAGAGCTCTTCCTCCCAGGAGTATGAAACCCATGTTCACGAGAAAGAACGACGTAAATTGACTGATATAGGTGAGGTAATAAAAGTATTTGCCTTCACAAAGATAGAACAAGAATTCAATACACAATATCTGTATATTCGTTATTTGGATGACATCACATGAGACAAAAAGACACAGATATTTACACACCGAAAACAAATCCCATAAGGTCTCTGTATCTGATGAACCTCTTGCCTCCAATGAAATGAAACTCAGCTAAGAGCCAGTTACCATAGGCACAATAGAAGCCGATGACAAATAGGAGTATGATGCTGCATGTCCAACCCGTAGGAGCCATTATCAAACTTGGATAACTCAATAAGTACCCACAGTTGAAACCTGTCACCAGCAAGAATCCCATTTGTTGCCATGAATCTGCAATCCCCAATGACTTAAGTTCTGGTCCTCTCAATATTGAATCATAAAAACATCAACAGAATAAGAGGCTTCCGAGAGAAGTACGAATATTAACACTGCAATATCTTTTCTAGAGTAGAAGTAGAACTATATAGACCATACAGTCAAATCTGGCGATTGTGCTTGGATTTGTATGTTTGATAGCTGCACAAAAGAGTAAAACATTAAACATGAGGTATGTACACACCTTGGCCAACCGTATGAGCAGAAATGACGCCTTGGTCATCGGGTCTATTATGATCGGCGTTGGCTCCACCATCTTCAATATTCATAAATTCTACGTTCTGTAACTTTTCTGCAGAATCCATCTCGATTTCAAGAGTTAAATCTGTTCAATTATATAACGTCTGCTTAGTGCATATCTCAGACCTGAATATTTTTCTTTTATAGCTAATTGGTAGAACTCTCACCTCCACAATTTAGGTTCTTTGTCTTTACTGTCTTCATTGTCATTTATCCCATAGTTAATAAATACAATCACGTACTGGGGTCCAAGTTCTTGTCTGAATATAGTAATTAAGATGTGCCTGCTTTATTGTATGCTGTTGCTTGCGAAGGCAACTGATCCAGTCCCAAATGAAGGGTTACTCATATGTATTCCAAGATATTAAACCAAAGAATTTCAGAATCTACGTACAATAAAAAAAAGATTTTATAATTAATTTAATTACTGTGTGTCTTGGGATAATTCTATTTTAATCGTAGTTGAATTGAAATAGCATATCAAAAAGCTTTATGAATTAAAACCAGCAGTGGCTTTAGGTCATCTGACAACCGTGTTTCTTTTTCAGAATGATATACTTGTTGGTTGCAGAAAGTAGGATTGTTATATCACATTCCGAAAGATTAAAATTTAATTACCGTAGAAAGAAATAGGAATAGTTGTATAAGTTATAATATTACATCCATCAATTTGTGTAAGGTATAATAGTACATCCATCAATTGTAGCTAAAGAATGGGTCGAAAATGTTTCGATTTGAGAATTCGTCGCGATGTAGGGGAAGGTCGAAGCTGGGCCAGAAAAAAGTGACACGTGTGTGTGTGGTCCACTCAAAATAATAATGGAAGTAAAGAACAATGAAATTGAAGGAAGAAAAACAACCACAGCTTGACAATTTGTATGGTTCAATCATGTGCATGCCTTTGCTATGATTTTATGGGTATTGGCAATACAGAGTCGACCAATATTTTCACCATATAGCTCATTTACAAAGCTAAAATTCTATTTGAATTTGATTGAGCTTAACATTAATTTGAATTTTATTTTAATTTAAAATAAATTCATACCTTGAATTAGATTTATTCAAAATTTAACTTAAAACTCAAGATTTTACTATTTAAAATTCAAATTTAAAATTTAAAAAATTGAGTTCAATCAGATTGATGTTGTCACCACTAATCTACAATCCATCAACCATCATGCATTGATGCGTTTCTATGTACTACGTGGGTCTTAGAATAGATGTACTTGATAATGATGTAATGCAACTTTGTATTTTTTTTATATTGATCAAGAAGTACACGGTATAGTTATATATATGTTTTAGGAGCATATGATAAATATGTAAGGTACGTTAAAACTTTAAGATTGAAGAGAATCACATTATGTGTAGTACCCCACGTTTGCAAGACATATGCCCGACATCCTGAGTGATATTCGAGTACGTACCCTGCAAAGGCGACATGCTAGAACAATCAAACACTCAAATAATTCATTATATATTTTTTTAAAATTAATCGATCACGTATACGAAATTCAGAAATCCAAAACATACCCACTTTACTCATAAACTTTTCAATTGTAGCAATACAATCATCCGAATTTCAATAGTCATTTGGGCTCATTCCAAATACAAAATACTTGCAGTCATAGTTTCAAATTTGCATTGCACAAAATTTTCAAAATATACAAATTGATACAAACATAAGAAAATACAAATGCAAAAGCCAACTGATCCCGACCTCTGTCCCTTACTTGTATGCTGTAGGGATACTCTTGTTTGCCTAATAGGGTATTCTTATGATCCTAAAAAAATTTGCAAATTTTGGGTGAATTTTGCGAACTCAATGAGTGACAATCATTGATGACTCACTCAATCACATAACACATAATTCACATTTACATCATTTCACATTCAATATAATTTAATCATTCATATTGTGTATATGCAGTGCACATGAGACCCACTTTTCATTTGTTACTTTGTTGTAACCAAGTGCCTAAACTATCCCTCATCCATTGGATACCAGACTCATTACTAACTGTCTCTTATCTGATGAGAATACATGGCTCATTTTACATAGTGAGCCTTATGCTCTTAATCGCTTTCTGAGTTTGAGGCTTTTTTCACACTTTGATCTTTAAGCTCTGATCGGTGGCGCCTCAGGTCACAACTGCCATTATGTTTCATGTATTCATGAAATAGAATGCCTCACATATATTCAATCAATTGAAAGTGCTCAATATCACACAATCATATCCACCATCACATTCCCATTCACATTGCCATCGGAACTTGGTCCGGCATTCAACACTTAAGTTGAGAAAACACTTATTCCGTCCAATTCCTATTCAATGAGCACTTCAATATTTCATTCATACATCACATTTATCGAACCTTCTCCGAAAACCAACACAATCAATCACATTCATATAGTCATTCAATAGTCAATTAATACAAAAATTCAAACAGAACAAACATTGAAATGAGACCATCTAGGTCTACTCACAGTACGCTCCAGACTAGCATTAGCTTCTATGATCCGGAAACGTCTGGATGCGGACATTCTATCCTGTATTATCATTATGCAAAACACATATTGCACACATATTATTAATTGCACAATCATATAAACATTCAGTTTTACATATATGTATATGAGTAATGTATAATGCATGCTCAATGGCAATCCCGGGTATATTTTCTAAATTCACATCTTATGCTCATTCCCATTTCATAATTCATATATGTCTAATTGAACTTATATTTACACTTCATTTGCATATGATCATTCTAAATTCTTCATTCAATCTTTACCCTTTGTATGTGTCTAGCTTATTTGTAAGCTTACACCTCAAGAACCCTTGGTTACTCTATACCATAAATCAATTTCTCGTCATCTCTTTTCTAACCTCATATGATCTCATAATATCCAATTCTCTTTCACAATTAATCACTTAATACATGTTACTCAACTTCTTTGAATCATGGCTACTGTCACATGAACATCTTCATTCCCATTATAATCATGCCTTGGGTCCTTTGATATTATCCTTCCATTTAGGCCTCAATTTGGGTCACTTGAACCGTGAATGCCCGTTAGGTGGACATCTATGTTCGTTAAATTGACCTTTACGGGTCACTTACAGAAACTTGAAATTTTGACCCCATACATATCAAAATCTCTTTTCATGTCTTTACAGAAGTTGTAGATCTCGAATTCCTCTTTAAAACCATAACTAAATGATCTAAATCTGAGTTCTGCTGAAAAAGTTATGGCTTTTGTACTAAAGTATGTCCAATTGCTTTCTATGTTTTCCAGATTTCTAACTATTTACTTACAACATTCAATTTCTCATGCTTAGTCTATCATTTCTAGTTCAATACTCATCATTTATCCATTATTCTAACTCCATTTCAACTCAACATCATCTATAACCAAATTATAGTCCATGATTGATCATAAACACAAATAATAGAACATACATATATAGGCACACATTCATCATCAACTTTCTAGACATATTCAACTTTAGTTCCACTTTCATTTCACTTCTAGTTATAACCTTAATTCTTTCCATTACAAGATACCACATTACTCCCTTTCTATAGATCTAGACTCATTTTATTTCATCACAAAAACAACCAAACAGATTCACATTAATTCATCAAGTAAACAAAACAAAAACCTAATATGTATCTAGTTTTTCTGCACTTTTTCCTACACCCAATACTGAACTTTAAGTCAAAATTAGAAACTCTTAAAGACAAAATTTGAAATCAATATTTTCATACAAAATGTAGCCATATATCTCTAATTTAATCCAAATCAAAGATCATCGCATTTGGATAACTACATAACAAGTTATGGCTAAACAAACAAAAGCTTAATCAGTGGAAGTGTTATAGCTAACATTTTTCCAACACACTTAAAACACCATTTACTCACTTAACCCAACATTCTATCATTCCCTAATCTATTATCCATCAAAACACCAAAGTAATACATGAATCAACCCACACTATTCAATCACGTTTTTAGCATATACCCTTCCTCATGTTATGAATATTCAACCTCTAACTATCATCAATTATGCTTCTATTAAGACAACCCGTGAAGAACAAAGTTTAACTTACATGCTTAGCTCC
>JAOQMR010000027.1:111175-126653 GCA_027563865.1 Erythroxylum pelleterianum
ACATCTTCACTAAGCCATTGAGTGAAGAACGGTTCAAGGAAATCAGACGGAACCTCAACATGGTTATGTTATGTGACAAACTATCTAACACGTCACAACCCAGTTAAAAGGTTGCAAGAGTTAACGGCGACAGTAACAGGGAGTTACAACTGGTAACTTCTGTCACAAGAAAGTTTTGGAGGGAAAAATTCTCATAGCCTTAAGAACATCACCTATTCTAGAACACTCTTGATATGCCTTGATATCGACCTTTGAAGGATACTCAACAAAAGCTCTTCGTTACTCTGCTCTCTCAACCTCAGTAACCAACCTTACCTTTTTAGAAGAAATCTGTGCATACCAGCCATAGAAGCAAATGGAGCTAGTGATGATTTACGGAAAACTTGTTGATTTTGAGTCTTTAAGGAAGGACATGTGTAGCATCCCACTCCCGTAGGACCCGAACCTAACATCGTGGGTGATATTCGAGTCTGTGACCCAAGAGGGTGGCATGCTATAGCACTCAGACAAAATTCAGTATAATTTTTTTTAAAACACTAACATATGCAGAAGTCTGTTTCCAAAGTGGGCCAAATAAATTTAAAAGTCGATAGAATAATGTTTTCAATACATTACATCAATGCAGTTTCAATGGTCAATTGGGGCCCCATTTCATTCATAACCCTTGTCAGTTACAAGCCAATCCACTTTGGGCCATTTGGGCCCATTTCAATACACAAAACACTTACAATAATTTCCAATTGGAACAAATTGATATGCATTTAATCAATCCCATTTACAAAGATCTCCATACTTCCTCACTTATTACAAACTGAAATATTCAAATAGATACTGTACAGAAATCGCAGAATACACTTTATACAAAAGTAAGAAAAATCCTAATGTAGACGCGAACTGATCCCAACCTCTAACTTCCTCCTGTGTGCAGTAAGTATACCCCCATTGCCTAACGGGGTATTCTTCTGAGTCTTAAAAATAAATGCAAATTTTGGGTGAGTTTTGCGAACTTAGTGGGTGACCATCATTGATGGTTCACCCAGTCACATAACACATATTTCTAATTCACATCTTTTTGCACTTCACATTCAATTTCACATTTTGCATTCAATACACTTTAATCATTCCTAGAATGCATATGCACATGAGACCCACTTTCTATTTGTTACTTTGTTGTGACCGAGTGCCTAAACTGTCCCATATAGGGCTCATTGAAGACTGTCCCATATTGGGCTCATTAAACGTTGAGCCTGAGGCTCTGAATCACTATCTGAGCTCGAAGTTCATTTTTACTCGTTGAGATTTAAGCTCTGATCGGTGGCTACTTTGGTCACAACTCTCGTTATGTTTCACGCATTCATGAAATGAAATGCATTGCTCATATTTGCATGAGCTTATTCAATCATAATCACTTATCATCGGACCGTAGTCCGGCATTCAATATATAGTTGAGAATTCACATTTTCACGTACATGCATATGTAGAAAACACTTAGCAATCACTTCAATAGTCTTAGTTCATCTAATTCACATTCAAGTAGCACTTCAATATCCAAGTCAATCATCTCAATCATCGGACCTCCTGTCTGGAACCCAACATAATCAATCACAATCATATAGACATCCAGTAGTTACTTAATACCAAAATTTAAACAAAAACAAGCAATGAAAGGAGACCATCTAGGTCACTCATAGTACGCTCCAGATTAGCATTTGCTTTCATGATATAGAAACGTCTGGATGTGGTCATTCTATCTTGTATCAACCATATGCAAAACATAGTTTGCACACACATTAATAAAAGCACAATCATATAACCATTCAGTTTTCACACATGTATATGCGTAATGTATAATGCATGCTCAATGACAATCCCGGGTATATGCTTTACATTCACACCTTATGCCCATTCTCAAATCATGATTCAAATTGTCTAATTGAACTCAGACTTACACTTCATTTTCATATGATCACTTTAAATTATCCATTCAAGCTTTATCCTTTGTATGTATCTAGCTTATCATAAGCTTATATCTCAAAAACACTTGATCACTCTATATCCTCACTCAATTTCCCGTCATCTCTTTTTGAACCTCATATGATCTCATAGTATCCAATTCTCTTTCATAATTAATTACTTAACACAATTTACTCAACTTCCTTGAACATCATTACCAGCCTATAAACATTTTCATTCCCAATCTACTTATGTATTTGATACTTTGATTTGATCCATTCGTTTACTAAGTTTTAACCTTCAATTTCACTTCAAACCTATCACATATTAGTCCCATAAACCAAAGATCATTCTAGGTTCACTTTAAGACCCATTCAAGGCTTAATTAGGGTCATTTGACTCATGAATGTCTATTAAACGGACATGTATGTCCGTTAAACGGACCTTTACGGGTCACTTACCAAACTTTGCAAATGTGACCCTCTAAACGTCACAATATCAACTTTATTCCTGAAATAGAAGTTGTAGATCTCGAAGTCTTCTTTAAAACCATACCTAGATCATCTCATTCCGAGTTCTATACTAAGAGTTATGCCTCTTGCACTAATGTATGTTCAATTGAGTTTTATGAAATTCCAGATTTCTAACTCTTCACTTACAACACTCAATTCCTCATGCTTAGCCAATCATTTCTAGTTCAATACTCATCATTTATCCCCTCTTATAGCTCAGTTTCAATTTAATATCATTCATAGCTAAGATATGGTCCATGATTGCATATAAACACTCATAACAGGACATATAGATATATGGATATTCATCATCAACTTTCATCACTCAGTACTCAATTCAAGTCACAATTAGACACTCTTAAAGACAGAATTTGCATTTCAAGTCTTCATGGAAAATGTAGCCTTATACCTCTAATTTAACGCAAATCAAAAACCATCCTATTAGGATAACTACATAACAAATTATAAATAGATTACTTAGGCATATACAGTGGAGATGTTACAGCTATCACATTCCAGCCACTTTAAACACTCTTTATAAATTTGTCTCCAACCTTTTCTCCTAATTCTTCCCTTTTCTAAAACATTATACTTGCCATTTTCTTTCACTTCCATACCTCATCCAATCCACTCCTAAAACAACCAAAAATCCATGTTTTTCTCCATCACAAAATAGAACATGAACCTCCATTTATCAATCAAAATTTCTATACCATTTCTACATCATTTTGACAATCCTTATATAAGTAAGACAATTATTTTCTCATTCTATCAACCACATTCCATCATATAAATAAGCACCACTTTGAGATCAATTAACCCATCATCATACACATCTTATTCAACAAATCATCAAGAACTACATACTACTTACTTGAGTTGGCTTCAAGATCTTCAAACACCATTAAACCTTAACTCTTTCCTCTTCATGATCATCAACTTCCATGGAGGAATAGGTTGGGTCTTTGAGTAGTAAGGTGAAAGAGACAAAGAAAATGAAGTAGCAAGTGAAAAGTAAGAGCAAGATTTGTCACTCAAGAAAGTGGGAGAGAGAGATGTCGTGGGGATGAAGATGAAGAACAAAGATAGAAATTAAGCCAAATAAGTGAGAGTATCGATTTAGACAAGTGAAAGACCAAATAATGTGGTCTTTCACTTAATAAAACGTGAGTGATGTGGCAAGTGACAATCTTCTTGAACTTTTATTAACCAATCCATTTTGTCTCCAATTGGCTCCCAATTTTCCATGTTACAAGTCATTAAATCCCAATGTCATATATAAAAATTTTCATTTCCATTTGACTCTGAATTCTACTAGTATTCCCCAATTATTCTGCCACTTGACATTTTTTTGGGGTCCAAAATACCCTAAATGTTTAGAAAATTCATAAATTCCTCCAAAAATTCTAATTCATTAATAAAACATTCCCACTCCAATTTTAAGGCACAAAACCATAATTCACATAATATCCACATTAAAACAATTATTTATACATGAAAAATGCCAATTGAGTGCATGATCAATGATTCTAATATGTGCAATAGTCCAATTCACATGTGTGTATGCTGACATGATGCATGAGTATGAATCACAAATTTTCTTAATCTCCCTTTAATCTCAAATGTACCCAATTTTAGGGTTCAAACCCATAGTATGGGGACGGGAAGTTACAACATAGACATTGAACCAGAGATTGTTGCGGTTGGGTGGAGAAAGTTCTTTCAAGTTCAAGAGATCGTATATCAGAATGAAGTCTATGATTTTTGGAAGAATATAAGTATGGTAGACAATACTATTGTATCAACAGTGGATAGACTTTCCATTATAGTGACAATAAAGTCGATTGAGAAGGTCACTTAGTGTCCATCTGCTGGAGAGAAGCTCATAAGCAAAGCTAGATGGATGATGCAGGCTAGCGTGAAGGAGAATGAAATTAATCGATTGTTGTATGGTAACAACGATCCAAAGGAGAAGAAGGCCTCAAGTCTTACGCTTAAGACGAGGGTGTTAGACTCAATTCTTTTCCATTACATTCTACCAAGAACAGGATCAAGGCCTGTTCCATCTACTCAATCGCCCATATGGAATGCTGTTGACAAGGATATTTAGAGATTCTGGAGTTCTTCTAGATAGAGGAAACAGATTGAAGTGGACTGTCAAGAGCGCTATTAATTATGCAAAGATTGGTAAAATGGACTTGAAGAATCTGGACAAAGAAGAAGCAGATTCTAAGAAAATAACAAGAACTGAGGGGGAGTGTGCTAAGAAGGAAACTCCCACGAGAAGTTCAAAATCTCAACCCAGTGAGAAAATGCCCATTGTTAGAGAGAAGACATCATCAAAAGAATCGATGATTTCTTATAGAGAAGGAAGCCAGGTGTGGGTTATAGAGAAGTTTTCCTTGAAGAGAAAGGGGGAGATACTTCTATCAGAAATACCTAACCAAGCGAAAAGATCACCCAGAGTTCGAACCCTACGACAGCAAGAGGAGAAGAAATCTAAAGAGCTAAACCATGAAGAAGACTCTGAGACAAGAGCACCTCAGGCAACAAGGTCTTTAGTCTCAATCTTAAAGGAAGACATAGCCAAATTGGCTAGAGAGACTGAGATTAAAGGAAAATTGGAGTTTGAGAAGAAGATACCGCAATCTCAACAGACTCCGAGACTGATTGAAGAAGGGAAAAAGTAGAAAATCAGTTAGAGGAAGAGCACTCCCACTACTGTTCAGAAGAAGAAGACTGTAGAACGTAATCTAGTACAGGTCAATACCTCTCAACCTTTGAGGAAAAAGGATTTGAGAATCAAGGTTATTGAAGAAGTTTAACCTGTAACGAGTAGCACCTCGATAATTCTCAAAGAATCCCCAGGAAGGTCAGTAAAGGCATTATTCCAACTAATTTTGGTGAATAGTAGTACAATGCATATGTTTAATGATGGTGAGAAGAGTATGTATGAGTTCCTAAGATATGAAGGAACCAAACCATACCTTACACAGATGACAAGGAAAAAGTATACTATTTTTCCAATCACACAGAAAACTGCATTGTTCGCAATGATGATAAGGGGAAGAAGAAACTGTACCCAGAGGGGTTAATAAATGATCTTACAGAGGATCATATTGAAGAGGAAGTGCGAAGCATAGATGAAGCATGCTTTGCAACACAAATGAAGGGAACTCATGTTTCTCATCATATTTCAAAAGATCCAGAAAGTAGTTGTAGTCGACCTAACACTAATGAACCTTGTATAGTGGTTGGAAAACTAACAAAAGGGAAGTGCAGATCCATCAGGATTGGAGATATCAGGTACTCAACCGAGACCCTTGTGCATCTGATTATGTTCATTAGGCCGCTTTGTACTGTATCTTCAATTGGAGATGTTCTACACCTGCTTGGAAGACACGACTACCTATCCCTGATGATCTAAATGTCCCAGAGCTGAACCTATCTGTTCAACCTCCTTCCCTTGTTATAAGTGAAGCACTTGTTTTGTCTTCATATGCATATAGCACTACTATTGCTTGTAAAGTAGAACAGTAGAAGGATGAAAGTTGACCTACTTCATTAAGTGACTTACGAGAAGAAATAGTTCAAATACGACAAGACCTCAAGTCACTCGGCACAAAAGTGAAGGAAATGAAGGACATGATGTCAGAAATATTGAAGCATCTACGGTCGTAATCCATTTTTGATCAATAACAAATAGGGGGAGAGAGGAAGAAAAAAAATTGAGAAAGGAGAAGAAAAAAGTTCGAGAGAAGAAAAAGAAAAATATAGGGGGAGGAAGAATAAAAGAAGAAGAAATTTTGTTCCTAGTGTATATATAATTTTTGTACATGATTTTGTTTCTTAGATTATTTGTTATCATCAAAAAGGGGGAGATTGCTAAGTCAAAATGACTTTAAGTAAAAGTTTTTGATGAAGAACAAATAATAATGAAAGAAAAAAGTAAGACGGAAGCAGACGAGTATCAGACGGAAGGAGAAAAGCAATAATCAGACGAAAGTGCGAAGCCAGCAATCAGACAGAAGCGCAAAGCCAATAATCAGACGGAAGCGCAAAAGACAAAAGTCAAACGATAGAAAGACAGACGATACAAGTCAGACGATAAAAAAATAGACAGGAGGTGCAAACCGAAAGACAGGCGGAAGATGAGCAAAACAAAAAATCAGACGGAAGGAAGTGAGATGGAAGAATCGACACCACATCTGTTTAATAATCAGCTTGAGTTAGTTATAGAACTTAAGTGAATAACTGATTCTTGAAAGATCAAGAAACAAGAAAAAAGAAGTAGTTATCAAGAAGCGGTTGAAGACGAAGGCTATAAATACGAGTCGGAGTCAAAGACTGCAGAAGTTAGAGATTTTGAAATAAGCTTAGCGAGTTAAGAAATATTATTGTGTGAAAATCTAGAGCTATCATTTTCAGTAACAAAAAGCTCAAAAACTCTTTTAGTTGAAAGAATAATAGATAGCCTGGAGAGGCTAAGTGTGAAAGAATACTTGGTATAAGAGACCTTAAGAGGCTCAGTATCAAAGAATACTTATAACGTTGTGAAAGATAGTGAAATCTCTGAAAGATCTCTGAGGACTGGACGTAGCCCACGGTTAAGGGTGAACCAGTATAAATCGGCTGTGTCAACACTCTCTCGACTCTCAACTCTCAACTCTCTCTTAACTTCGTATTTTCAATCTTATTATTTTTCATACGAGAATTCAGAAAATATTCCACAATATTGATTTTCAATAGTTTGAGAAAAGAACAAGTTTCTTTTAAAAAAATAATTAGAAAGGGGATCAGTGAAAAAGAATACATAATTCAACCCCCCTTTTTGTGCATTTGTATATCGTTTATTAAGTCTTTATTAACGTGTGATTCACTTCAGATATATCATAAGTCCACCCAGTATTCCACATTTGTATGCTTCCTTCTTATGTACTCCATCCACAGAGTATGGAGGTGAATGAGAATCTGACCTATAAAGAGGAGGCATTTGGTATATGGATTTTCAAGTGCATCGGTTATTGATAAACAATTAATTGACTATATTTATGTACTTATATTTAATGTGTTTTGCTTGTTATTTGAGAGTTTTATAGTAATTGTGGTACTCATTTTGCTTCAAGTGTGTTTTTAGGTGATAATTGCCTTCATAGACCAAACGAAGAAGAATTTGGGTGAAATCGAGACATAAAATGAAAGATTTGAAGCAACTAAAGATACATGGTTGTGTATAGGGACTGTGTAAGTCACTGTAAATATGTGATGCTTTGAAGATGTTGTTCATGCCTCTACAAAGAAACATGCCTGTGTATGTCAACATATATGATCATGTATGTAACTTATGTAAGCTTTTATGGTCATGTAAAGTCATAATTTAGAGGAAGTTTTGAGAGACATAGTTATTTACATGACTGTGTAAGTGTCTGTGTATATTCCAAAATCCCTAGTTTTTACTATAAAAGGAAATTATTGAAGGCTAAACAAGATGAGAAGCAATTTTTAAGTTGGGTTACTCACCATAAAAATAAAGAAGCAACACTTTTGAATAGGGGATGAGGAAAACACAAAGACTACGTCACAAGATTCGATAGAGAGCAATCTTTAATCCAATTTTCAAAAAAAGTTTGTTAGAAATCAAAGGGATATAGATTATTGAATGCTTTTATTTCTAGTTGTTCTTTTAAATATTTAATGCTGAATTTGATTGTTGTTTTTAAGAACTAATTTGTTTAGTACCTAGGTGTTGAACATCAAACTTTTCTTAGAAGATTAGAACTATTAAATGAGAAATTTTGGTGATTAGTCATGAGTAAAGAACAAATGAATGAAAATTTTTTGAACTAAGAAATGATAGACAAGAGTAAAGTAGGGAATGGGAACAGTGGATAGATTCATGATTTGCTTTGGTGTTTATTGTGTAGAAGAGATTTTGAAATGGGAAGAATTAAGGTGAAAGTTAGAAAAAAAGAAAGAAAAATAGAGTTGAATATGTGTAGTAATTGAAGTAGTAAAGGTGATCTTGGTATGAGTTAAGTTAAGGAAAGATTTTGAAACAAATTGGTAGTTGATCTGGAAAATGTTCACTGAGTATGCTTCAGTCTTTTAGCCACAACATTTTCTATGGTTATCTAAATAAGATGATTCTTAATTTAGATTAAACTAGAAACATATGGATACATTTCTTATGAAGACATCAAATTTAAATTCTGTCTTTAAGAATCTCAAAATTTTGTCATGAAGTTGAGAATTGGGTGCAGTTCATTGGTGGAGGAATGTAAAATTCGTGTTCTAACTTCGGGGGAAATTTTGGATTAAACTAGACTGATTTAGGCAAATGTGTCTTTAAAAAGTTGTAGGTCTTTCTTTTATCTTTCCAATGGTATATAGTATGAAATTTTTGGACATCTGAGCTGAAAGTTATGGTCCTCATGAGGGAAGATGTATCTTCTGTCTATTTGTTTCTTCTGTGTTTTGCTGGCATGTCATCTATGCTTTGCTTCTTTTGTGATGATGTGTCATTTGTGTTTTGTTGATGTGTCATCTATATTTTGCTTCATCTATGATGACATGTCATTTGTATTTTGCTGACGTGTCATCTGTGTTTTGATGAAGTGTCTTTTATTTTTTGCTTCTTCTGTGTTTTGAAAATTGGACAATGTACATTCGGTTAACCAATTCCATGATCGTTGACAGCTATATTGGTTAAAGGTTTGATAAGTTTAGGATATTAATTAATGTTATAATTTAAGGAATGGATTTTTTGATATCAATGTATATGAATTTGTGAAGTAAGAGTTGTTAATTTTATAAAGATGTTCTTATGAATGCAATTTTGATCCAAAGGATATAAGTAATGAATTAGGTATGATTGAATGAGAATTGGGAAATTGTGTAAATATATAAATGCTAAAAAAGGATAGATGAATGTATGAATGATGAATTGAGAGTTATCAAGTTTACTAAAGGTATAACCTAATTGCAAACAAGTTGTGTATAAGCTATGATAAATGAATGATCAAGATTTGTGAATAAGGATACATACCCGGGATAGTCAATTGAGCATGCATTGAAACATGATCTATATACATATGAATGATTGAGTAATCATATGACGGATAACTTAAGGAATTGTGAACTACATGTGTGTATTCCAAGAAGATAGATACCTAAGTGATTGCCAACATTCAGACATTGTTGGTTCACCAAGGCAATAGCTTATCTAGAGCATACTGAGAGTTAACCTAGATGTTTCCTCACTATGTTTGAATTGTTTGTGATTAATGTCAATTATTGAATTGTTACTGATATAATTGTGATAATTCTGGACATTGATGGTTCGAGGAGCTTGATATGCGAGATTGTACTAGAAGTGCTTTCTAATGGTATGTGCAATATGGAATGTGTTCTCAACTAAATGTTGAATGCCGAACTTAGATCCGATGAAGATGATAAATGAATGTGCACACTGGAAAGTTATTGATAGCATATTATGTGAAATGATTCATTTCATCACATGAATATGCATGATCAAATAAATGACTTGTGATCGAAGTGACCAACGTGAAAAAGAGCTTAAAGCTAATAAATGTGCACAAAGAGCCACAAGCTCAACGATTAATGTGCCCAATATTCACAAAGGGGTACAGGACAGTATCTGAAATGAGCCCAGTATCCACAAGAGATACAGGACAATTAAATAGGCACTCGATCACAACATAATAAAAATAAAAGTGGAGACTCATGCGCATTTGTATATATATTTTTACATGTATCATATGAATGATTACAAAGAATGACTAAATTGAGTTTATATAATGATATGCAATGTTTATGTACATGTTGATGACATGAATGATTGGAATAAATGATTGGATTATTCTAAAATAGATTACTTGAAATGTTTATAGTTCATGATGTACTTGTTGAAATATAATGTATAATGTGATTAGGTAATCAATACTGAATGATGTGATATATGGGATTTGATTATGAATGATGTGGTATACAAAGTTGGATAATATGAAATACTTCTAAATTTGGTTAAATGCTGGTGATATTTGTGTTTTGTTTTGAGTGAGCAAATCGATGATGGTTTACTCACTGAGTTCGCAAAACTCATCAAAATTACAATGATGATTTTCAGGTACTGAGGAGACCAAGCTTCTCTAGCTAGTCTAGTTGAAGAAGCTTCTGCATTTGGATATGGGTCAATGTCAGGACCAGTTGTACCTACAAATGTCTTAGTTATGTTGTGTCAAGAATTGTTTCTCTCAACTACTGTATATTGTACATGTGAATTTTAGAAATGTAATGACATTCATGAATGAATATGTTTGAAAATAAAAATGGAACAATGTGACTGATTATGATTTTGAATGAAATGATTCAAATGAAGATTTAAAATGCTTTTGATATGTGAAACCTTAAAATGTGGAAATGTGATCGTCTGAACGTGTCATTTTTGTAGAGTATGTTCTCGAATATCCTTCAGTATGTCGAGCATATGCTCTATGGTTTGTTACATTCAGGTATCTACAATTTGAAGCCTTTGGGTATCCACGGTTTGATACTTTCGATTATCCACAATTTTGATATCTTTGGATATCCACAGCTACGATTATCCATACCCACAGAAATGTGCAAGCCTAACATAGAAAGTAAAGTAAATGGTTATAAATAAGAAATACAACATGACAACAAAAATGGAATTGATAAGAATTTGCATTTGTATTGACAATTTAAATCAATAAGCATTGAATATCAATATTTTGCTTATAAATGTGCATTTTCGATATATGGATAATATGTTAAAGCATATTTGCATTATGTACTTTGCTTAAGTATGTCATCATTGTTTGCATGAGCGTTAATTATCAAAGTTTGGTTCATGAATATGAATTTATGACATGTGAGTTATGGTATTTCTGAATATGTGTGCTTAGCAGATGGATGGTGTGAGTAGTCATCAAAACTAAGTATTTTCCCCTCTAAGCTTTCAAGTTTAGCACGAATGTTAATCCGTGTAGGTCTAGGTCATAGGCGTGAGGTACAAGGAACATCTACAGGGACCAATGCTAACAGTTAGGACTAAAAGTATCTTTGGACGTGTCTTTTGATTAAAGAATGGTTGTATATTTAATAAAGGAAATTGTATGTTTTCCTTTTGGATTAAAAAGTAAATATAAAGATGTAATACCACTTTTCAATGATAATGTTGATTGATATGAAATTTTGTAATATGTATATTTGTAGCATTAACTAGAAAAATGTGTGATGATAGTCCTTATAAATAAATAGAAATGTATGTTGTGACTATTTGTATAGGAATTTGGTTGCCATGTATATAGGTGTTTGCAGATTTTGTATAGGGGGTGTTACAAGGGAAATTGGATTTACTTAGTAACAAGAGGTTGCATGATAGCTTGAGCAAAAATGGAGATGATGATTTACTATCTAAAATGAAGGTTACTGAGGAGGCTGTAGAGGTAAAGCAAAAGGTATTTAAAACTCATTATTGCTTGACATTGCCAAATTGTTAATGTTTAACTTTGTTTTGTCCTCCAAGTGAATTGTTTACATATTCCCTTAACTTTTGTTTGGTTTTGATCATCAATCTTTCATTGTCATTCCAGCAAAAACTATCATTTGAGCTATCGGGAAAATTTGCAATGGAAACCAATAGAGTTCAAGGTTAGTGATTTGCAATATTGCCTTTTAATAGAGTTAGAGCTTTTCCATTGTACAAATTGATATCAAAAAATTAGTTCATTTAGTTATCCTTAATAACTGGTACTCATCATTGTTTATATACTAATTCAGTCTAGTAAGTGACTAACTGAGTAACTACCATATAACTAACTCTTTTACTTATGAAAAGAATAAAATATATCAATATATGTTTACAAAAAGCTTCAACTTCGAAAGAATTGCGGGAAAAGAAAAACAACCCCTTTGAAGGAGAAAGTTTAATGTAATGTAATATGTGCAAAGTTGCATCCCAATGTGATGAATGAGGAGTTTAAACAAATTGACTAAGTTGTTGAACAACATAGGAGAGATTTGGATGAAAAAATTAAAAATACAATAATCTGAGAAAATTAAAAATACATCAATCTGCCTACCAAACGTCTGTATGACTCGAGATCAATTAATAATTCATCATGATCAACACTAAATTTATACCCCTTTGGTAATGGCGTAGTTGAAGGTTTGGAACCCAGTAAACCAACATCATCTAAAATGTCCAAAGCATATTTGTGTTGCTTGATAGAAATGCTTTATGTAGATCTAGCTATCTCTAATCCTAAAAAGTATTTAGCATGATCAAAATCCTTTATAGGAAATTGATCATGCAAAAATTGTTTCACCTTCTGTATCTACAATTCGGAAGAGCTTATAAGAAGAACATCATTAACATATACAATTAAACTAAGGAAATAAGAATCGGTTTTCTTGATAAACAAACAATGATGATTAGAAGATTGAATGAACCCAATAGTCTGTAATTTGGTCATAAGCTCATGATTGTGGTGCTTGCTTTAGGCCATATAAGGATAGAAAAAATTTGAAAAGTTGATGTCTATAAGCTTTAGCATACCCTTCAAGAGGAGGAATTGTGTACACTTCTTCATCCAGATATCCATGACTAAAGGCATTATTGATATCTAGTTGATGAAGTGGCCATAGGTGAGCTGCTATAAGTGCCAAAAACAATCAGTCAGTGACTACCTTAATAACTAGTGAGAAGCTACCCACAAAATCATCTTCTTCATTCTGATTAAAACCCTTAGCTACTAACCTATCTTCGTATATGTCAATTATGCCATCTGGTTTGAGTTCTTTTTATATACGCATTTTGAATCTATGGCCTTTTTACCTAGCAGTAACTCTGCCAACTCCCATGTACTATTGTCCTCAAGTGCCTTAACCCCACATTCATGACATCTATCCATTCTTGTTTTAGTCTAGCTTGAATAAAAGAAAATGGCTCTTAAATGTTAGACATTGTAGCCAAAAATGATATGTAAGATGCAGAAAAAGTAAGTAAGTGATGATAAGCAAATGTATTTGGTGTAATGTTTTTACCGGTAATAGATGAAATAATAAATTGTATAGTAGTTGAAACAAAATCATTCACTTATGTAGGTTGACTGTTCTTGTATCATTATTAGTGATTCATCTACTGATGGGGGTGTATCCTAAGGAGGCATAGAAGTAATAGGTGGTTGAAAATAAGTGGAATGAACACAAGGATCAAGAACATCAGGGTTAAGGAAATCAAAACATTTTGGTAAAGAAGTAGAGTATGAAAGTTCTTGTAACTTATGATAAGTAAAAATATTTTCATGAAATCAAACATCTCTAGAAACAAGAACTTTACGGATTTGGATATCATAAAGTTTATATGTTTTTTTCCATGACTATATCCAATAAAAATACATCGATATGCCCTTCTATCAAATTTTTATTTTGTAGGGTTAGCATTTGTAGCAAAACAAGGCATTCAAAACTTCTAAGGTGATCACACGATGGTGGTTTACGGAAAATAATTTCATATAAGGTTTTCCAAGAAAGTCCAATAGATGGTAAACAATTGATTAGATAAGTGGTAGTAAGTATAGAATCTCCCCAAAACAAGTATAGAATCTCGCCAAAACTTACTTAGTAATTGGGTTTGAAACATCAAAGATCTTGCTACTTGTAGCAAATGTTTATGCTTTATTTCTACTACCCCATTCTATTGAGGGAGCATGAATACAAGATCGTTGATGAATATCTCCATTGTTGGTGAATAGTAAGAAACAATCTTGATTCTAAAATGTTGAACCATTATCACTTTGGACATTTTTAAAATTTATATTTTAGCATAAATGTCTATGTACATCTGCTAAAATCATTAATGATAGTCAAGAAAAAGTTGGAACAACTAATGTTATAAGTATGATATGGACCCTATAAATCCACATGAATAAGTTCGAAACATTTGAATGTATGTATATCACTATTGGGAAAAGAACGTCGTTGCATTTTTTCCATAGGACAAATATCATAAACATATAAGTATTCAAAATAATCTTATTCATGGAATGAAATGTGAGTCGTTACAATGTTTGAAAGACGTCCAAGTCTACTATTCCACATTACTCCATCCACTGCACAAACTTGATTGGCAAAGCAATAAGGAAAATAACTGGTTTTAGCAATATAAGAATCTATGATATGTTGATCAAAAGAAGTATGATTGAACATGTACAATCTACCTATTGTTTTTCCAACTACTAGTATGGCATCAGTCTTCAGTCAAGAAAAAGTTGGAACAACTAATATTATAAGTATGATATGGACCCTATAAATCCACATGAATAAGTTCGAAGCATTTGAATGTATGTATATCACTATTGGGAAAAGAACGTCGTTGCATTTTTACCATAGGACAAATATCATAAACATATAGGTATTCAAAATGAATCTTATTCATGGAATGAAATGTGAGTGGTTACAATGTTTCAAGGATGCCCAAGTCTATTGTGCCATATTACTCCGTCCACTGCACAAACTTGATTGGCAAAGCAATAAGGAAAATAACTGGTTTTAACAATATAAGAATCTATGATATGTTGATCAAAAGAAGTATGATTAAACATGTACAATCTACCTATTATTTTTCCAACTACTAGTATGGCATCAGTCTTCAGTCAAGAAAAAGTTGGAACAACTAATATTATAAGTATGATATGGACCCTATAAATCCACATGAATAAGTTCAAAGCATTTGAATGTATGTATATCACTATTGCGAAAAGAACGTCGTTGCATTTTTACCATAGGACAAATTGTTGGATCGAAAAAAGAAAACATGCTTTATTTGGAGAAACGGTAGATTTCAAAACTTTTTATGAAATCATTTTGTAGCGAAAGAAATATATCCAAATTAACATGCTAATCCATACATGATATGGTATAAGGATAATAAAAAATATGAACAAGATGAAAGGAATTACCGACTCCTT